>BQNB010119043.1:0-20884 GCA_026074375.1 Tanacetum coccineum
TAAAGTAAACGAGCTCACGCAACCTCTATCAATGCCATTTGTATCTATGTTTATATCATGTAAATATCTTAATATGTCAATTCTATATCTTAATAACATTATTACCAAGTACATTATCCATTTAACGTACTTTTCAAAATGTTATATCAAAACAAGCATTAAACATTAACGTTTATATCAAAACTATAATTATATGTAATGTATACGTATAAAATGAATGTACAAGCCTTCAAGCATGTGTACAAGTGTACAATGCACAACATTTGAAATATAATTTCCTTCTAAACACTAGTACAACACATTAAAGCTCAATGTATAAATCCATGAAGCACGAATTCAAACTAACTCATTTCCCCTCTAAATTCATTCTAATTTCTTACCACCACTTTAACACAATGTACAAACACCCAATGCACAACTCCTAAACCCTAAACCTAATCCTTAAATCATTGTAAACCCTAATTCTAAAACCATAATTCATCTAACCCTAAAACCATAATTCAAATAATACAGTAGCATAACGATTGTTAAGTAGAAACGTACCCGTAACCACATTAGGTCCTTGCTGCTTCTCAGTATCTTTAATCACGTAAGCACGACCTCGAGCTTTCTCAACTTGTAGATCCTTTCTCTTTGGGCAATAGTTCCTTGTGTGTCCCTTTTCTCCACAATCATAACACATCACGGTTGGTCACGCATTAGCACCTGTAGCTATAGCTTTGCCCTTACAATCTCGTGCCATATGGCCTGCCTTTCCACAGTTGTTACATACTACCTTGCAATAACCAAAGTAATGCTTTCTACAACGATTACAGAGCAATTTGTTTCCAGTATACCCACCTTGCTCAGCAGGGGCGGTGGTTATTGCCCGCGCATTCCCCTGCCTCTGATTGTTCTGCTGGTTTTAGCGGGTGTTGTCCCTGTTGTTGTTTCTGTTATTACTGTTGTTACCACCTTGTGAACTTTCCCATTTTCTTTTATTGCCCTCGGCAATCCTTTATGTTCGAGCTTGAGCCTTTTGCTCCATCAATACATGTGCCATGCGCACAACTTCATTCAGGCTTGTGGGTTTGGATCCAATAACTGTACCCTTGATGTTGTCAGTTAATCCCCGAATATAAGCTTTAATTTTCTTGCGTTCGGTCGGGACCATTTCCGAACATAGTTGAACCAGCTCATGAAAGCGCTTAGTGTAAGCAGATATGTCAAAATCCTTAACCTTCAAATTCCATAGTTCATGCTCCATTCGCTGAATTTCCTCAAATAGGCAAAACTCTTCTGTCATTAACCTTTTTATTTCAGTCCAACCGATCTGATTAGCAGCCTCTAATCCCACCGTTGCAACCTGTGAATTCCACCACGTCAAGGTACGCCCTTGAAGTGTGGCAGCAGCAAATTTAACCTTTCTTGCTTCCGCACATTCACTGATCCCGAAAACCATTTTTGTTTTCTCAAACCACCTACTTAGCTCAACAGCTCCCTCGTGTCCATGGAAGACCGTAGGGTTACACTTCATAAATCCAGAAAAGGTACACTCTCGAACAGCTGGCGCCCCACCTTGGCCCCCAGCTTCGTTAGCATTGCCTCCTTGTCCCCTTGCGTTTACCTGCCTTGCTCGTTCTGCCTCCACAGCAGCATTGACCCTCTGAGTGATGAGTCGCTCAATAGCAGCTTGGCTCATTGGTTTTGGTGGCATGATTCTATCACAACACAAAGAAAACCTCAATGAGTATTTATATAATGACATGATCACATCATATACAAATGAACCAATAATAACAACAATCACAACAACATCAAGTAGTAAATCAAAAGATAGCCATTTTCATCATTCATTACCAAAAAGAGTTAATACATAGTTGCATTGTTTATAAAATGATATAAATCTGTTACATACAATGCATCGATTCACCAACTGAAGTGATTCAGTTTCGTGTTTACAGAATAAAAGATATACTAATAAAACTAACTATAGAGTCCGAGTGGACGATTTCCTTAGGCTCCAGATGGTGAAGTCTCCTTCTGAGTAGGGGAATCATCATTATCAGTAGCAGGAGCAGTGGCAGCATCACGTGCGGCAATATACGGATCTCTAGGATCATTATGAGTAACAGGAGCCAATAGAGTCTCAGGTAGAGCATATGGCGGCTCTTGATACTGCAGACGCGGCGGTAAAAGATTCTCAACCGTAATAGACCAACGTCTCAAGTGATGGTAATGCCATGTCGCACGATCAAGCTCTCTCCAAGCATCTCTAGTACGGTTCTCACTGCAGTACTAAATCATCCCCGGTCGTTTGTGCTCTGCACGCACGGTCATCATTCTCATATTCTGTCGACCCTGCGATGAAAGTGAATCCAAGATCACTCCTAATGTGACTTCGGAGTGGGATCCTCAGGGTTATGACCAACAACGACAGAAGATGATGATGATCCTGTCCAAACCTGAGTGTCAGGTGAAGGTTCTTTTAAGTGGTGGTTGTCTGACTTGAGTACGATGGTAGTAGCCTCAGGTACAGGATTAGCAGCAACAGGACGGTGGTATAGGTGCAAATCCTCAGCTCGGCTTAGCTCAGCCTCAGCCTCAACCTCCTAAATTAATCTCAGACCAGAGTAAGATGCAGCTGGCGAAGGGTAAAAGTAGGTATCCCCCTGATAAGGAAGTATCCATTCTGGGCCGTCCCATTCTTCATCAGCATTCATCTCTTCCTCTTCTTCTTCCATTTCCGGATCTTCTTCCGGATCTTCCTCCTCTTCCTCCATTTCTGGGTCTTCCTCTTCAACCCAACCGTTCATGTTGTCTGGTGCTGCCTCCGCAGCTGGCGCGAACTCGTTATGGTTAGGGGGTAGGTTGGCCATGATGATCTGCAATTTGCGTAAAATAAATAAGGATTACTATATGAATAATAATTTATATGAGAATGCGAATGCATGACGATGCTTCAGGAATATGCATGATGATCGATAAATAATATGAATATGCACAATAATATTTGTTACATATAGGAATTTCATTTTTGAAATTTAAATAAACAATTCTTGATGCTTCGCGGATAAGCATATCAATCGATATATATATATACATATCAATTACATATAATAATATTTATTATATGAATATTCAATAGTAATGCACCCAAAATGTGCATAAATACTCAAATGGAAAAACTATGATCATGAATAACACAAGGGCTTCGAGGAGTCTTAGCGCGCATAAAAAGGGTTATAGTTTAGGTAAAAAAAATTTTTTGACCTAGTTCTCTATAACCTGTAGCTCTTGATACCAATCTTTAACACCCCCAATTTTCACGCAGCGGAATATACAACATTGGGTGTTAATTCATAGTACAATTGCATAAAGATATAGAAAACGACTCGAAAAGAGGCGTTTAAAAACATTGTTCCATTTAAAGAAGTTTCAGAGTAATTAAACATACGTCCCACAGGATCGTTACCAAAAATTCATAACATAAGTTTTTCCAAATCATGGATGATTAGTTTGATAAAATGGAACAAAATACAAGTTCTTTAAAACTTTAGCGCAGACTCCTCGTACACAGCATCCTTCACCCTTGATTTCCTGAGATAAACATGCTTAAAAAGTCAACAAAAATGTTGAGTGAATCCATAGAGTTTGTAAGAGATAAAAGAGAACACAAGTTTTGTTCATCGTGTGACTTGTTGTACGGACAAGCCATTAATCAAGTTTCTATTGCAATAAGCTCATGACACCGAAGCCTTGACGTTAACACATATCTTGTATGTAAATCATGTTGCCCCATAACTAGGTATTATTGCCTTTTTTTATTACCTAACTTCTAAAATATAAATTGTCGTTGACTGGAGTGCTCGAAAGAATTCGATTCATACCCCCGGATAGGGTTGTCAAACCTAATAGATCTATTTACTTTACTAGCGCTTTACCATTATAGGTAATTAACAGTTCATGAGGTGGGGTTTTTTGGCAATAGCATAAGTTATGCATTTAATACTCATATTGGGCTAGCTTACCATAAAGTTTCTTGTGCTAGTTTATAAAACAAGCATGTATCTCCCTCGCGGGGTTTTTAAATACAGTTTAAAAGTTGAAAGGCCGAGACTATGAACTCCACCGTTAGAACAATTTGTATCAGAAGTATTATGGTCTTGAATGAGCGGGGAAGTACTCCTCTGCCCGGGGGTGTGTTGTCCGCACTCTAAAATTCGTGACGCGAGTTAATACGTAGAAAAGATAACAATACGTAAAAATTAAGATGTGATCATGAGTTGTGTTCCAAGATAAGCATTGCTTTCCACTAGAATTCCCCAAGTCTTTTTAATCCCAAATTGACTTGGGACCTGGTTTATAAGCAAATGAAACATCTATATTAAGTTTCGGCTTCTTAACTTTTATTATTATCGCGGCTCGTTTACTATAGTTTTTAAGTTTTTAGACTAGACGTAAAAACTTGATTTCTGATTTTTAACTTGACTTCGTGGACTCATATCTCCTAGCTCACAAATGTTCTATATGTGAGGCTTTTACACTCACTGGTAAGAATATTTGTGTCTAGTTTCCAGAAATGTAAGTCTCATAATTTACCAATGTTTCGTAACGATGTTGAAAAGGACCATTTTACCCAGTTGTCAATACAGAAAGTTTCGAAAATATTTACCTTACTAAATGGTCATAAAATCCCCAAACCATGATAGCAATGAAGGTGAGGTCAAAGGCTATGGTTTCCTTATGATGTCTACTACTGACCCAATCTTTAAGATCTATTATTTTATGGCAAAAATTTGGAGTTTAACTCGTATTCTAAACATATGTCCAGATTTGACCTATTTTCTTGTTTTGGCCATAACTCACTCATCCTAAGGAGTTGGTTGAGCATCCAACTATCCTATGATGCTAAGACATGTATCTTTCCAGTAATATAATTTAATCATAGTCTCCAGGCCAAATATTTTTAGATAATCACACGTTTTGCTACTGTTTTCAAAACAGTCCCATTATTTCCACTTAAAACCTTTATAAACTTCATTTTAATCATCTAAGACCTAACCCAATGCCATAACTAAATGAAAACACTCTCAAGAACATCATCACATATATATATTCAGAACTTAAACATCCATTTTCATGGATTAAAATTAAAGAAAACAAGAAATAAAAAGATAAGACTAATAAAAGAAAGATTAGGGCTTACTAAAGAAAGATTAAGGCTAGTGAATCAAACACCAAGCACTCTTCTCTTGTGTGGGCTGATTAACCAAGAACACAGATTTAACAGCTTCAATCCTTTCTAAGTTGTTAATACTTTTCCAAACAAAACCCAATCAAAAAACCTCAAGAAACAAGGCCCTAACTTATTCAATCATCATGAATCTTTACCACACTTTACAGGAGGCTTTAGGATGGGTTGGGTTATCATGGATAAAAAGAGTATGAAAATTTTAAGCCATGGTGGTGGTGGTGCTATTGTGTACGGCAGCAGATAGAAGAGAAGGGGAAGGGAAGAAAGGATTTTTGATAACTTCCTTATCCATGGCATCTTCATCTGCTATTAATGCTTCCATAAGAGCATGGTATAGATGGTAGTTGGCAGGATTTCTGTTTGCAGTCTTGTTCTTATTCATGTGTTTGAAGAGAGCACTCTTTAGATCAAATTCTTCAAGAGCAACTTTATCAGTTGACCTGATGGAGTAAGTTGAATCTTGTTTCTCCTCACCTTGTTCCTTTTTGATTCTGATAATCTCTTTCGGACTCTTTTCAGATTCTTGATTCTTGATAGACTCTGGGCCAGGCAGCACAGAGTATTTCTCGATTAAATCTGCAGTGTGTCGTTCAAGAATCCTAAGGAGAGCATCATCAAGTTTTGTTCCTAGATATTTATCAACAACCGTAGGAACTTGGGATTTAATTGAAGCCAAAACATCAGCAGAGTGATCAGTCTTCTTTACTTCAGACATCTCTTGCTCCAATCTTGCCACTCTTAGCTGAAGGGCGATGAATGGAGTGATCTCTGGGAGAGATGTGGTGATTGTTGTAGCTTCCGTGTTGATTGGTGGAGGTGTGACCAGTGAAGAAGGTTTAGGAGATGAGAAATCAGTGACGGGAGCGATCACTGGAGGAGTTGACGTGACGGTTTGATGACTTGGATCAGGTATGGTGGAATCAGACTCATCTACAACTTTAGATTTCTCCTGATCATCTTCGGTTGGTTTGTCATAAAGAAATTGATCCCCAAAGTTATCAGTGTCTTCGAGATTTTTCATGGAAGACATAGAACCAGAATGACTTTCTGGATTATCTTCGATGACACGTTCGTCTGTTATGAGCTTCAGGTTTTCATGAACCTTTGGGTAGGCTGTAGCGAGGAATTCATCATCCATGTGCTCAGGGTTTGGTCCAGCAAGAGACACATGTACTTTTCCAGAGTCTGATCCAGTCTGGTCTTCTTGCATGGGCTCAGGGTCTGGTCCAGCCAGAGCCTCATGTGCTTTTTCAGGGTCTGATCCAGCCTGGTCTTGTGTACTAACAGGTATGCTTACTCCTGATGTCACTGTGGACGAAGCTACTTCACCTTGTTCTTTGTCACCTTTAGGAGCAGCGGCTTCTGTTTCACTTTCTGTTCGTTCTGAATCAGATGTTGATGAAGATTCATGGATCACTTTCTCTGATGTATCATCTTCAGGTTGAGAAGAGGGTCCAGTTGTCGAATCATGAGGTGCTTGATCACGCCTAACAAGGATAAACTGATCCGTAGTTCTTTTCTTCTTTGACAGATCGATCAGGGAATGAGCTACTTGTTCTTCGGTTACAATAGCCTTACCCTTGCCTACTACTTCAGGTAGTTTGGGAGTTGTTTCAGATACTGGATCCCTGATCGTTACTCCTCCAACAGGTGCCCGACCTTGTGGCAGAAAGGAAGGATCCAAGCTAAGCTTAATAGCTCGTTCTATGTCAGCATCAGCACCTTCACCTTCTCCCTTTTCTTGATGCGCATCCAAACTCATCTTCTTGGCCAGTTCGAGAGCAGGATCATCACCTTCTCCTTGAGGAACAGATTCTTGTTGAGCTTCATCATCTTCATCAACAAGTTGGAAAAAAGGTTTCTGTGGAAGCTTACGCTTAGAAGGTTTCTTTGTCGGAGACTTTGGTTGTTTGGATGAAGGTGGCTTGGTTGGTTTGACAGGAGTAGTAGTTGTGGGCTTCTTGGGTGGAGCACACTTTGTTGCAGGTTCAGGTTACTTGCTTGCACTATCCTGTGGTGTTTTCTTCGTATTCTTAGCAACTATTTCTAGATACTTTGGATAGTACGAAGATTGTTGAATGGCTTGAGTAATCAATTGTTTAGGAATCTCCATTCCAAACACTTCACTTGTTTCACCTTTTGAGACAAACATGAGATTACCCAGCAGAAAGTCATCTCTTGGAAGATGGCAAGGTGACTCAGGTCTTTTATGTACATCACTGGTGCTCCCCAGATAATAGATAATCATCTTAGTAAACCGCCTGTAAGGAATGAGGAGAGGAACTACTTTCTTCTTAGGGTCTTTCAGACTGGCTTTATGACTTGCCTTGTGTGAGAAGAACGTCTGAATCCCTTGAGTAAACTCTTCCCATAACAGTTCTGCATGATCAACATTAGTTTGAGTGACAATGTCCCATAACATTTGTAGCACTGGGTGTCTTGGTTTGTCATCACCAGATGTCTTTCCGGTTAAGCACTGGTTAATCAGTGTTAGAATTTCTCTCCATGGCTGATATGCATAATTCACACGTATATTAGAGACAAATTCTATAGGTTCATGGTACCCCAACTGATTTACAAAATCAATCACCGTGTCACCATGCAGAGGTAACTCAAATGGGTAAGCTGGGTCGACAGGAGTAATATCTAAGGCCTTTCTAAAAAGATCAGCACTTAGATTGAACCATTGTTCATCAACTTGACAACAATAAACCTCAGTCTTCTCGTCATACTTCATAGAGTTCCAGAACTGCTGAGTGTAGACGGCAGGAACACTAGCAGAGGCAGAGAATGCTCTGAAGAAGTTGGTGTTCCGCAAGATGTCCACAGATAACTGAAAGATGGGGTTCTTTTGTATCTTTTGAGCATCGAAAAGAATATTGCTTTTCCCGATTTGTAACCATTGAGAGCGAGGTATAATTTGCTCATCAGTTCTTGCTGGTGCTTGAGCGGGAACATTTTACTCTGCCATCGTATTCTGCATAAGAGTAATTAACAAAGGAAACGAGCATGGCAGAGAAACGATGTTAAAAAAGGTTGACATTGACATGACATGCTTCGACTGATTAAGGTTGATTCATAACAGTTTTTATGAAATTGCAACAATATAGGCCACGAGTTACAGGATTGGTCAACAGATACTATTACATGTTATCTAAACCCAGAAAGGTAATAGATATGTAATTTGGTCATTGGAGAGGGCCTTTAAAGATTATCGGGCTTAATGGGCCAAATTAATGAAAATTAGCCCAAACCGCCGTGAAGCAGAATGCCAACCCGCCGTGAGGAGGATTAAGCAACCCGCCGCGAGGAAAGGCACCAACCCGCCATGATTATTAAAATAATATTGACCAAACCGCCGCCATATTTGAAAAAAATTGAAATGGCGGATGGCGTTACACTTAATCATCAAAAGATTTACTACTTACTAATGTACAAGATATATTATTCACAATAAGAAAATATTAACCTTTTTATTGTAACGATGATGTCGTCACGTTGTTCTGTTGATTAGCCTATAGTCAATATCTCTTATTCTTCCTCCAACAAAGCTTTCCAGACTTTAAAAGATCCTCCTGATCTGTAGTCTTTTCTCGATCGCTGTGATGAAGTCTTTGCTCCTCCTCTTGTCATCCTCTGACCATTTCCTAGTCTCCATGCCCTTATTGTACTCGAACAGATGAAAGTCTTTAACCATGTGATCCAGCTTTTCCATGACTCTTGTCAATGTCCCATCACTAAACTTGTGTATCTCATTCAGCCTCATCAACTTTCTCTGATCATTTCTGTCTTTGTAGATAACGACTCTTGGCTTAGGGACAATCGTATAATCTTCTTTGAAGAAATAGTCAGTTGCATCCCAATTAGGACGTTCGAGGTTGAGCTTTGTTTGATAGCTCTCAATTCCGAGCTGCAAGTCTCCCACACGATTCCTGATGACCAGGTTTCTGATCCACATGTTGACTGCTGTGTGTAGATGGATCTTGTCCGATTTAGACAGATGGTTGAGTTTGTCTTGAATATTGAGTAGATACAGATCTTCAAAATCATTTGGATGAAGGTTTTTAAAATCCTTTTCCGAGATCTTGTACTCTTTGTAGTCAGCTCGGCGAAGAATTATCTCTCTCAAGTAGTTGTATCCGTATTTTTTGAAAGTCTTGACACGGATCACACTGAGAATTCGCATATGGGATCTGACTGCTTCACGATCTGAGGGCTCACTGTGTTTGTTGATGTAAAATTGCTTTCTACTGAACCACCAGTGTGTGATACCATAAGCTGCACTGATGTCATAATCGCGTTCACTTTTAACCCACAAAGACGGAACTAATTCTTCTAGACCAAAGTCTTGGTAACGAGCGGCTTTGAGCTTGGATATGGATAAGGCAGTTTTTCGCTCTTTGTCACCTGCCAGAAGGTATTCCAGATCCTTACTGAAGAAGAATTATGGTTGAATAGTTACCTTACCTGGTGGTCCTCCTAAGGGCAGCGGTTCATATATATTATGCAGAATTTGATGACCCTCAGGATTAACCAAATCAACCTTGTTCGTCAGTAGCTTATGGCATTCATCCATTTGAAATTAAAGAAAGATGCTGTTATTGTGAAAGGCTTTAACAAGGTTGAAAGCCGGACCTTCTAAATCAGCTTTGCAGAGCTTCTTCTTTCCTGTTCGTCTGCAGAGCCTGTTTGAGGAAAAAAAATTTTTGAACTATCATCATACTCTTCCTTGAAGCTTGTTCTTCGTGGAACTGATATATGTTGCGTATGCATTTGCCCAGTTGTTCTTTGGTTCAGGGAAATCATTCGGGGGAATGGTCTATTTTGGTTCAGGTGTAGCTGGTCTTTTATCTTCTTGAATCGGTTTAAACCATGTAGCAGCCTTTACCTTAGGAATATGAGCATTATCAGTGTCCTTCAGATCTGAGATATGCCTTTCATCTTGTTTTGAAACGTCATCAGAGAAATGTTCAGAATGTCCAGATTCGGGTTCAGAGCTGTGCATCGAAGAGTCAATAACAACATCTCTTGTGACAGTGATTTGCCAGCCAGTTGAGGTAAGAGATGGAAGTTGTTTGGATGCAGATGCATCAGAATCATGTGGTTTCTTTGAACTTTGCTCATCATCTTTAGGAGGAGGTTGACTGACACAGAAAGCAACGCTGAATCGTGTCTTCTCCTTTTTGCTGACTTACCCTGGTTTGATCCAGCTGAAGGGCCTTCATCATCATCATCGTCTTCATCATCATCACTATCATGCTTTCTTTTGTGTCTTTAACCCTGTCTTTAACCTCCTTATCCATGGCATCTTCATCTGCTATTAACGCTTCCATAAGAGTATCGTATAGATGGTAGTTGGCAGGATTTCTGTTTGCAGTCCTGTTCTTTTACATGTGTTTGAAGAGAGCACTCTTTAGATCAAATTCTTCAAGTGAAACTTTATCAGTTGACCTGATAGTATACATTGACTCTGTTGCTTCTCACTTGTTTCCCTTTTGATTTTGATAATCTTCTTTCGACTCGTTTTAGATTCTTGATTCTTGAATGACTCTGGGCCAGGCAGCACAGAGGATTTCTCAATTAAATCCGTAGTGTGGGGGTCTTTCAAGAACCCCTAGAGGAGAACATCAGCAGTTTTTGTTCTAGATACTTGTCAACAACTGATAAGAAACTTAGGATTCTAATAGAAGCCAAAGGAGCGAGCGAGAGTGAATCAGTCTCCTTCACTTCAGACATAATCTTGCTCTAATTTTGCACTCTTATCTAAGGCGATGAATGGAGTGATCTCTGGGAGAGTTGTGGTGATAGATGTAGCTTCCGTGTTGATTGGTGGAGTTTTAACCTATGAAGAAGGTTTAGGAGATGAGAAATCAATGACGAGAGCGATCACTGGAGGAGTTGATGTGACGGTTTGATGACTTGGATCAGGTATGGTGGAATCAGACTCATTTACAACTTTAGATTTCTCCTGATCATCTTCGGTTGGTTTGTCATAAAGAAATTGATCCCCAAAGTTATCAGTGTCTTCTAGATTTTTCATGGACGACATAGAACCAGAATGACTTTCTGGATTATCTTCGATGACATGTTCGTCAGTTATGAGTTTCAGGTTTTCATGAACCTTTGGGTAGGCTGTAGCGAGGAATTCTTCATCCATGTGCTCAGGGTTTGGTCCAGCAAGAGACACATGTACTTTTCCAGAGTCTGATCCAGTCTGGTCTTCTGTACGAACAGATATCCCTACTCCTGATGTCACTGTGGACGAAGCTACTTCACCTTGTTCTTTGTCACCTTTAGGAGCAGCGGCTTCTGTTCCACTTTCTGTTCGTTCTGAATCAGTTGTTGATGAAGATTCATGGACCACTTTCTCTGATGTATCATTAAGAAGAGGGTCTAGTTGTCGAATCATGAGGTACTTGATCACGCCTAACAAGGATAAACTGATCCGTAGTACTTTTCTTCTTTGACAGATCGATGAGCTACTTGTTCTTCGGTTACAATACATTACCCTTGCCCACTACTTCAGATAGTTTGGGAGTTGTTTCAGATACTGGATCCCTGATCGCTACTCCTCCAACAGGTGCCTGACCTTGTGGCAGAAAGGAAAGATCCAAGCTAAGCTTAATTGCTCGTTTTATGTCAGCATCAGCACCTTCACCTTCTCCCTTTTCTTGATGCGCATCCAAACTTATCTTCTTGGCCAGTTCGAGAGCAGGATCATCACCTTCTCCTTGAGGAACAGGTTCTTGTTGAGCTTCATCATCTTCATCAACAAGCTGGAAAGAAAGCTTTCCTTTTCTAACTTTCTGTGGAGGCTTATGCTTAGAAGGCTTCTTTGTCGGAGACTTAGGTTGTTTGGATGAAGGTGGCTTGGTTGGTTTGACAGGAGTAGTAGTTGTGGGCTTCTTGGGTGGAGCACGCTTTGTTGCAGGTTCAGGTTTCTTGCTTGCACTATCCTGTGGTGTTTTCTTCGTATTCTTAGCAACCATTTCTAGATACTTTGGATAGTAAGAAGATTGTTGAATGGCTTGAGTAATCAATTGTTTGGGAATCGCCATTCCATACACTTCATCTGTTTCACATTTCGAGATAAACTTGAGATTACCTAGCAGAAAGTCATCTCCTGGAAGATGACAAGGAGACTCAGGTCTTTTATGTACATCACTGGTGCTCCCCAAATAGTAGATTATCATCTTAGTAAACCGCCCGTAAGGAATGAGGAGAGGAACTGCTTTCTTCTTAGGGTCTTTCAGACTGGCTTTATGACTTGCCTTGTGTGAGAAGAATGTCTGAATCCCTTGAGTAAACTCTTCCCATAACAGTTCTGCATGATCAACATTAGTTTGAGTGACAATGCCCCACAACATTTGTAGCACTGGGTGTCTTGGTTTGTCACCACCAGATGTCTTTCCGGTTAAGCACTGGTTAATCAGTGTTAGAATTGCTCTCCATGGCTGATATACATAATTCACACGTATATTGGAGACAAATTCTACAGGTTCAGGGTACCCCAGCTGATTTACAAAATCAATCACCGTGTCACCAGTCGGAGGTAACTCAAATGGGTGAGCTGGGTCGACAGGAGTTATATCTAAGGCCTTTCTAAGAAGATCAGCACTTAGATTGAACCATTGTTCATCAACTTGACAACAATAAACCCCAGTCTTCTCATCATACTTCATAGAGTTCCAGAACTACTAAATGTAGATGGCAGACACACTAGCAGAGGCAGAGAACGCTTTGAAAAAGTTGGTGTTACGCAAGATGTCCACAAATATCTAAAAGATGGGGTTCTTCTGTATCTTTTGAGCATCAAAAAGAAGATTGCTTTTCCCGATTTGTAACCATTGAGAGCGAGGTACAATCTGCTCATCTATTCTTGTTGGTGCTTGAGCAGGAACTTTTTGCTCTGCCATTGTATTCTGCATAAGAGTAATTAACAAAGGAAACAAGCATGGCTGAGAAACGATGTTAAAGAGGAAGGTTGACATTGACATGACATGCCTTGAATAACAGCAACAGTTTAGGACACATGTTGCAAAATTGTTCAACAGATACAATTACATGTTATCTAAGCCCATATGGGTGATAGATAAGTAATTGGGTCATAGGAATGGGCCCTAAATGATTAACGGGCTTAATGGGCTAAATTTCTGAAAATAAGCCCAAACTGCTGCCAAGCAGTTTGTCAACCCGTCGTGAGGTAGATTGAGCAAACCGCCGCGAAGAAGAGCACCAAACCGCCATGAATATTTTAATGTATTAATCAAACCGCTGCTGGAAGTAAAAATTTGAAAAGAGCGGGATGAATATTTTAATAATAAAGAAATAATCGACCAAACCGCTGCGAGGCAGCGATTTACCTGTATGAATAAAATAATATAAATAGTAAGCCAACCCGCTATGAATCAACCCGCCATGAATCAACCCGCCGCAAAATAGAAATCACACGGCGGGTTGATAATTTTAATATTAAAATATTAAATTCAACCAAACCGCTGCCACGCGGCAGTTTCCATGAAATAATAAAATAGTATTAAAATCAACCCGCCACCTAGAAATTTAAACAACTTGCCATGAGGAATGACTACTTATAATTCAAACCACGCACTTCCTTTGGCAGTCGTAACTACATCCTGAGGCGTTCCTAAGCAACACAAACTCACTACTACTATCTTTATACACAAACCAACAACCATCTTTATTATCAAACGCAAACCGCCATAAGGAATTAACCTATACCATTCATAGGAGTTTGGGGAACAAAACCAGGCATTTAAACAACTTTTAATATACCTAATCTACTAATCCCAATCCCAAGCAAAACCCGAGCCCGGGTCCTAGTTAAATATCCCGCGCGTACCTTTAGCGTGACGGGGTATATAAGCTTTTTCTTATTTAGAAAAAGCTAGTTGTTCATTTCTATCTAAAATCTTTTCTTTTTTTCTCTCTTAATTCTCTCTCCTCTTTCTCTCTCTAAACAACTCACTCTCTTTCTCATTTCTAGTTCCGATTCGTGTTTAAATATATGAAGTGAAGTGTTACGGGATCCTACAATTGGTATCAGAGCCAGGTTGGATTCGTGTGGCTAAACTAGCTCAAATTCGTGGCTCATTTTATGGAAAAATACCCATGGCCCAATTTTTTTTTTTGGGTCTAATGGGTTGTTATTCTTGATCTTCACTTGTTCTACACATAAAAAGGTAAGAGTGCTTCAAATTTTGTGTGATTAAAAACAAGCTACTAAGTCGAATTATATAGCAAACAATGTAAGGGTGTTCTTCGTGGAGAGTTGTTATTTTTTGGACGATCACAAAAGATAATACATCTTTATTGTGTGTTAAATCTTTTTAGAGACGCTTAATATTGCAAATCCTTGCTTTGGTTCGTGGCTTAATTGCTTATTTGAGTGATTTTGAAAAAAACGAGCTTGGTGTTCATA
Source organism: Tanacetum coccineum (assembly GCA_026074375.1). Taxonomy (NCBI): domain Eukaryota; kingdom Viridiplantae; phylum Streptophyta; class Magnoliopsida; order Asterales; family Asteraceae; genus Tanacetum; species Tanacetum coccineum. The sequence goes on from BQNB010119043.1 coordinate 14,679, forward strand.
ATGGCGGTTTGGTAAGGAAAGGGATAAGATCCACGATTTAAGGAAATAGTCAACGGCGGTTTGTTGACCAAAACAACGAGTTGCTAAAAACAGCGAGTTGCCAAAAATAGCGAGTTGCCAAAAACAGCGAGTTGCTAAAAACAGCGAGTTGCCAAAAACAGCGAGTTGCTAAAAACGGCGAGTTGCTAAAAACGACGAGTTGCCAAAAACGGCGAGTTGCCAAAAACGACGAGTTGCCAAAAACAACGAGTTGCTAAAAACAGCGAGTTGCTAAAAACAGCGAGTTGCTAAAAACAGCGAGTTGCCAAAAACGGCGAGTTGCCAAAAACGGCGAGTTGCCAAAAACGGCGAGTTGCCAAAAACGGCGAGTTGCTAAAAACGGCGAGTTGCTAAAAACAGCGAGTTGCCAAAAACAGCGAGTTGCCAAAAACAGCGAGTTGCTAAAAACGGCGAGTTGCTAAAAACGGCGAGTTGCTAAAAACGGCGAGTTGCTAAAAACGGCGAGTTGCTAAAAACGGCGAGTTGCTAACGGCGAGTTGCTAACCGGCGAGTTACCAAACAGCGAGTTACTAATTGGCAGCGGTTTACTAAGAATTTTTTTGTGTGAAGAAAAGGGTTTCAGTAAAACAGCCATAACTTTTGATCCGTAAGTCCGTTTAGGCGATGTCAGGACCTCATCACCCTACAGCATCCTACTACAAATCAATCCGAGTGTAAGAGATCACGCTCCGGAAAAGGGTTTCAGTAAAACGGCCATAACTTTTGATCCGTAACTCCGTTTCAGGCCCGTGACCTCTCAAATCGAAGAGAAAAACGAGACGGATCACGCTGTAACCAATCTTTAGCTGGTTAAGGATTTCTTAAGGCCCAAAAAGCTCGTTTACTATGATTTATTGACATTTTTCAGTTTTTTGGAATTTGTGTTAGACTTGTTTTTGTTCTAGCTCACGGCCCATCAGCATTTTAAGGCCCGTTTCAGTTTGGTGAGCCTATTTAAACAAACAGCTTTAACCCTAGCCAGAAAATTATCTGTTTTTAGACAATTAAATCATTGGCCGCTGATTCCGAATCAAATCATTCACGGTTTTCTATTGATTTTGTAAAATCCCGTTAATTCTTTTATCGGTTTTAATCATAGACGTGTAAAATCCCGTGAACGTGAATTGCTTACACAACCACAACCTCAATCACATCATATCCACTTAAGATCCAACAAAATCTTTCACACTTCATATTTCATACCTATTCATTCATCATGTCTACTCCAGTTAACACATCCTCAACAGATAGCCAAATGCACAACAATATCATGGCAGCTGGTTCAAAAGATCGTCCACCTATGCTTGGACCAGGAAGATATTCTCAGTGGCGTTCGCGTTTTCTACGCTACCTTGACACTAAATCGAATGGTGAATATCTGAGGAAGTGCATCTTTGAAGGTCCATATTTGCCTACAAACGTACTCATTGCAGCAGTTGAAGCAGCAGAGAACATTCTACCAGTAGCTGCACATGAAGAAGCTGAGACAATACACAACATGACAGCAGAGAACAAACTTTACTTTCAAGCTGAAAAGGAAGCTATTTTCTTGATTTTGACTGGTATTGGGGATGAAATTTACTCAACTGTTGATGCATGCAACACATCTAAGGAGATGTGGACCGCCATTGAAAGGCTACAACAAGGGGAATCGTTGAACGTACAAGATGTAAAGACCAATCTATTTTGGGAATTTGGGAAGTTTACTTCTAGAGATGGAGAATCCATGGAGTCTTATTACTCCCGGTTTTATAAACTGAAAAGCATTGGATGCTAGTTTAGTTATCATTGAAAGCAATGGGGCAGAATCACAAAAGCAGGATACAAGCAGCAGATCAGGGAATGATGCACATGTTAATGATGCAGATATCAGACCCATATATAATAAAGAGCCAATGGCTGAGGTACAAACGACTGATGATAATGTATCTGCTACAGGACAACAGCATACTGAGCAACCTGAATTCAATAATGAAGGAAAGGTTGACCAGAATGCTGAACAATGTCATGACATACGTCCTTTACCTGCTAAATTAACTGATAACATGACAACTAAACTCTCAGATCAATCACTCGAGTCTGAAAATGTATGTCTCAAAAATACTGTTGCCCAATTTCAAAAAGATTTTTCAAGAATGGAAACACATTGTGTTAATCTTGAACTTATATATCAAAATCAATTTTGAAAAGAAGGGCAACAAGGTCAATTTTTGAATGTAAAAAGTAATGAAGCCAAGGTTAAACATGACATAGATGTAATTGAAACAATAAACATCGAATTGGAACATAAAGTGGCTAAGTTACTCAAGGAAAATGAGACTTTGAAAAGGCATTACAAAGAAATGTTTGATTCTATCAAAGACAACAGAGCTAAAACATAGAACACACAACTTCTTTGATTGCAAATAATGATAAATTCAAAGCTCAACTTCAGGAAAAAGGGTTTGCAATTGCAGCATTAAAAAATGAGTTAAGAAAACTAACAGGAAATAGTGTGAATACTAAGTTTGCAAAACCATCAATCTTGGGGAAACCAGTTTTACAACCACATAGAAACCAGTTCGTTGTTAGACAACCGACTGCGTTTAAATCTGAACGTCCCAAAATTTCAAAAGAACGGTTTGCCTCCCAAGTTGATGTGAGTAACGATTTGTCAAAACCAGTCACTACACATTATCTGCCTAAGAGAAGAGAATCTGCCCCTGCAAAACCTCATTACATGATTGCAACTAGCTCATCTAGGTATAGCTCAAACGATATTGTTCATAACCACTACCTAGAGGAGGCTAAGAAAAAGGCACAAGAACACTCTACGAACTCTAGAAATTTTTCTGACTCCAAACATTTTGTTTGCTCGACATGTCAGAAATGTGTCTTTAATGCCAATCATGATTCTTGTGTAATAAAATTCCTGAAAGAAGTCAACTCACGTGCTAAGGTTCCATCCAATAAGACAACAACAAGAAACAAACCCGTAGAGCAAACAAGGTTTGCAAAGAAACCAGAAAGACAGATCTCAAAAGGACATAGGTTTTCAATCAAAAACACCTCCGTTGTGCATAAGAAAACAATGACTCCTAGATCTTGTCTTAGGTGGAAACCGACGGGTAGAATTTTCAAGACAATTGGTCTTAGATGGGTTCCTACTGGAAAGATATTCGCACCCAAATGGTTCAAAAGAAGATATCACTAACCAATGTGAAAGCGAACAAGCTCTTGATGTCAGTGCAGGTACTCTCTTAAGTACAAGTACATCGTTCAATCCTATAAAGGAAGGACTCAGAGTTTGGTTGCGGAAAAGACAGATATCTCAGAAAACAGGGCTTCAAGGAATTTTGATCTGATGATCATCAAATGGCGTCTGCTGAAAATAACACTTCAGGCCCCGTTCCTCAATGTTCAAATGATGTCTGATCACAACAGTTCAGACCTCGCACCACAACGACAAATGGCGTCTGCTGAAAATAACACTTCAGGCCCCGTTCCTCAATGTTCAAAAGACGTTTGATCGCAGCAGATCAAGCCTCGGTCTTCATGGAGATGACGTTTGTTCACATCAGTTCAGGCCTCGTTCTTCATCAAATGACTTCTGATCATAACCGTTCAGAACTCGGAATTCACGACCACAACAATGAACCGTCAAGTTCAAAGCTGGTTCCAAAAGTTGTTCCTCTAGCAGTCAAGACAGCTACATCACGACAAGAGTTGGAATTATAATTAACAAATCCACCAACATATAGCAAAGCTGAGGACAACAGAGAATAATATAAATACAAAATCTGAAAAATAAAATTTCCAAAAAGAATTCTTCTCGACATGTCTCTTGGAATCGATAACATTTACGTGCTTAGAAATGTCGATTAACATTGACACGGGTGTGTAAATGAAGTTTCGAGCGAAGATTTTTCAAATAAGTTTCAAACCTGACATTTCTAATTTTCTAAAATGGCTTATGTGCAAATATCAGTACATAACCCGGACTTCACATAAAGGAAGGTTATAACTTATCCTCCAACGAGAAAATTAACGTTTCTCGTCTGAGCTCGTTACTTACAAGACCCCCCCCAGAATTCCAATGTTTTTTAGCCTCAGGGGGAGAAAAAGATAGTGTACGTTTCATCTGCGCTCCCTCCGCCCCTTACCCTTACCGTTAGCAAGAAATCCTCTAACATCTGGTTTTTTTCAAAAAGTTGAATACACATTTTTAAGAATTTCTCGAATGACAATTCATGAATCATTCAAAATTGTGAGTTCAACACTCCTCCTCATAATGTTTTCAAAAGACAACAATTTTCCAATTGGTCCTATTTTTGAGGGGGAGTTTTTCGAAAAACAAAGTTTTAATGTTCTTGGATACATCATCCACGACCATTCTTATGTATTCAAAACATTATCAAAATGTTCCAAACCATTCTGCTGAAATATTTTTCTCCCACGATTTTCAAGACATATTTTAATCACAAGGTATTTCAAAAACTAAGTGTTTATTATTTAAAATAAGGGGAGAAAATATATTTAAAATATGATCTGAAAAGTAAGAAAAGGTTTTATGGTTCGATCTTATACCCAACAACATCTTAATTTTACGACGATTCTGAAGTCATAAGGTGGTTAGGTTAGGAATCAATCCTATGATCCAACCAGAACCGGAGGATCTACCCAAGGATAATCCAAAGTTAGAAATAGCAGTCCTTAGGTATGATTGAGATTGAATGAATATGGTAATTATCCGACTAAGATTGAGATTTAACACTAAACAATCACAACAAGGTTGTTAGTGAATGACGTCCTGGTAAGCATAGAAGGGCCGTTGAAGAATGAAAAAGAAATGTATGGATAAAGGGTCTAAAGAAAGAAGCCCTCCACACAACTTAATGCAGAAACCGGGTCAATACATATGCTGTCAGAATCACAAGTTGATTGCTGACATTGAAAACGACATCATGGACCCAGTGATGCAATGCACAACCCTTCCCAGCCATTCGAGTTTCTCTCAACAGAAACTTGTCTCATTTGTCACGGAGATACATACGTTATCTATTGACATCTCACTCCGAGATTGTTGATATTGAATAGGTGGCAATATGCTCCAGCCTCCGAGTACTAAAACCAAAATGCACTAATCGAGTCTAGAGCCAAGAGATCAATAAAAATCTCGTTAGGACACATTCCATTTCAAACACTTGTTGAACATCATCAAGTTCACAAGCTGTTAACAAGAGTCCTACGCAATATCATTGTGATATTTGCCAGAACATCCGAGTGATACTAATGTATTCACAATGAAGATGGAAATCCTGCTTGAGCCAGCATCAAACAAGCTCTTGGTAGGTGACTTGCGAGATTCTATATGAATCAAACTTGTGACAACTGGATATCGATTTGGTCTAGTAAATGAATTGACGGTTGATGAATTTTGATAAAAACATGACACTCTCGATGTGTTACAAAAACTCTTTAACGAGTGACACGTCGATTGATTTTCAAATCAATTTTCTCGTTTATCACTAACGTAAACCTGCAGGTCAAACGGTGGTAACGGCAACCTCAATCCCATTCAAATGCTCAATCTACGAAGACATACTATCTAGAAAGCTCAAGATTGTGACGCGTGGGATATTTAACTAGGACCCGGGCTCGGGTTTTGCTTGGGATTAAACCCAAAACATATACAATATTAGATTATGACAAAGGCTCAAAGTCAAGATCGCAAAGCATGAAGAAACAAGCTTACAACGAAGACAAAGACCAAGAACACTCGAGCTTAAACGACAAAAGCAGTCTCACTGATCTCATGAAGGAGTGTCATCAATGAACTCACTTCGGGGGAGATTGTTAGCCTCAATTTATTGAGTCGAACAAGGAAGCTCGGTCACTCTACGATGAAGCTTCGGTCTTTAATTAGTTAACGTTGTAATAGGATAATATCGAGAATCGGGCTTGATAGATAATCTACTATTGTATATGTTTTGGGTTTAATCCCAAGCAAAACCCAAGCCCGGGTCCTAGTTAAATATCCCACGCGTCGTAGGGATATATATATAGATATTTTCCTAAGAAAATATCTTAAGAAATCTATCTCACACATCTATCTCATTTTCTATCAAAATATATCTTTTCACTTTCTCTCTCATTTCTCTCTCCTCTTTCTCTCTCTAAACAACTCA
>BQNB010119044.1:6610-20884 GCA_026074375.1 Tanacetum coccineum
TGAGATGTCAATAGATAACGTGTGTATCTCCGTGACAAATGAGACAAGTTTCTGTTGAGAGAAACCCGAATGGCTGGGAAGGGTTGTGCATTGCATCACTGGGTCCATGATGTCGTTTTCAATGTCAGCAATCAACTTGTGATTCTGACAGCATATGTATTGACCCGGTTTCTGCCTTAAGTTGTGTGGAGGGCTTCTTTCTTTAGACCCTTTATCCATACATTTCTTTTTAATTCTTCAACGCCTTCAATGCTTACCAAGACGTCATTACTAACACCTTGTTGTGATTGTTCCAGTGTTAACTCAATCTTAGTCGGCATTATTCCCATATACATTCATCTCCAATCATACCTAAGGACTTCTATTTCTAACTTTGGATTATCCTTGGGTAGATCCTCCGGTTCTGGTTGGATCATAGGATTGATTCCTAACCTAACCACCTTATTACTTCAGAATCGTCATGAAATTAAGATGTTGTTGGGTATAAGATCGAACCATAAAACCTTTTCTTCAGCACATTGAGTTAATTTAGATCATATTTTAAATACATTTTCTCCCCTTCTAATGAAAATATCTATATATATATTTAGATATTTTAGAAAATATCTAAATATATATATATACCCCTACACATTTAATGTGACGCGCGGGATATATAACTAGGACCCGGGCTCGGGTTTTGCTTTGGGATTAAACCCAAAACATATACAATATTAGATTAACTATCGAGCCCGATTCCCGATTTTATCCTGTTACAACATTAACTAATTAAAGACCGAAGCTCCATCGTAGAGTGACCGAGCTTCCTTGTTTGACTCAATAAATTGAGGCTAACAGAGGGAAACTGACCCTATGGACAAGCTAGCAAGACTGTACTTGAAAGAAGTGGTCACAAGGCATGGAATACCAGTCTCGATCCCGAAGTGATTCATTGAGACACTCCTTCATGAGAATCATGAGATTGCGTTTGTCGTTTAAGCTCGATGTTTCTTGTCTTTGTCTTCGTTATTTGTTGTAAACTTGTTCCCTTCATGCTTGCGATCTGACTTTGAGCCTTTGTCATTGGTCTCTATCGGTCTTTGCCATCTTCGATCATTTTGTTTTTGACTAACATCTCATATTTTTGCATTATCTTGAAAGATTCAATCAAGTATTGCGAAGTCTTTGTCTTTAAAATCTTGAGCTGTTCTAGATAGTAGGTCTCGGAATGAGCATTTGAATGGGATATGGAGTTGTCTTACCAACCGTTTTTGACCTGCAATTATGTTAGTGATAAATCGAGAAATTGATTGAACATCAATCGACGTGTCACTCGTTAAAAGAGTTTTTGTTAACACATCGAGAGTGTCATTTTTTATCTAAATTCATCAACCTCAAGTATCATTTACTGGACCAAATTGATAACCATTGTACACAATTTGATTCATATAGAATCCGCAAGTCACCTAAACCGCAGTGCTGTTTGATGATGACACTGGAAGAGTTCCATTCGTCAGTGTGAATACTAAAGATAATCCACTCTGAATGTTCGGTGGCAAATACACAATGATTTGCTAGGACTCTGATAACACTTTGAACCTGAGGATGTTCCAACAAGTGGTGGAAATGAATGTTCCTAATACGAGAGTTTTTATTGATCTCTTGGCTCTAGACTTGATTATGCATTTTGGTTTTAGTACTTACTCGTAGGCTGAGCATTTGCACCTATTCAATATCAACAATCTCGGAGTGAGATGTCAAGAGAAACGTGTGTATCCCGTGACAAATGAACAAGTTTCTGTGAGAGAAACCCCAGAATGCTGGGAAGTGTTGGGGCATTGCATCACCGGTCCATGATGTCGTTCGCCAATACCACAATCATACTGTGATTCTGATAGCATAGGTATTGACACCACGGTTCTGGGCCTAAGATGTGTGAGGGCTTCTTTCTTTAGACCCTTATCATACATTTCTTTTAATTGCTTCCATAACGCCTTCAAGGCACCAAGACTCAATACTAACACCTTGTTGTGATTGTTCTAGTTTAGCTCAAATCTTAGTCGCAATTATTCCATAATACAAATTCATCTCCAATCATACCTAAGACTTCTAGTTTCTAATGCTTTGGATTATCCCTTGGGTAATCCTCCCTTCTGTTGGATTCATAGATTGATTCCTAACCTAACCACCTTAAACTTCTGAAATCGTCCGTAGAAGTAAAGGTTGTTTGGTGTATTAGTGCAACCTAAGAACCTTTTGCCAGCACATTGAGGTCGAATAGATCATATTTTAAATACAGTTCTCCCCTTATTATTAAATAATAAACACTTAGTATTTGAAATTTAAGACAGTTGAATAACCTTGTGTTTAAAATATGTCTTGTGAAAATTTCGTGGTAAAAATATGGTCAGCATAATTTTTGAACATTTTGATATATGTTTTGAATAATAAGAAAAGGTCGTTGATAGGTTCCAAGTAACAGTAAAATTTTTTTTTGTTTCGAAAAGCTCCCCCTCATTAATCGGACCAAATTGAAAATTGTTGTCTTATTGAAAAACATTGTAGGTTAGTGGTTGAACACAACTTTTGTGATAATTATATTGTGCTTCGTGAAATTTCTGAAAAAAAATTGTGTTCAACTTTGAAAAACCTGATGTTAAGAGTTCTCCGAACCTAAGGGTAAGCTACTGAAACAGTACACTAACCCTTTTCTTGGAGCGAAAAAACATTGAAGTGTCTTATGAACAGCTCTAGACCGAGAAAACTTAATTTTTCTCGTTGTGAGAATAATTATAAACCTTCCTTTATTTGAAGTCTGGGTTAGTGCAACTGACATTTGCACATAAGCCATTTAGAAAATTAAAATACATTTTTGAAACGATTTGCAAACTCGTCCTCGAACTTCATTTACACACCCTGTCACAATGTTAATCCACATTTCTAAGCACGTATAATGTTTCGAATTCCCAAAGACATGCAAAAAATCTTTGAAATTTTCCCTTTTTTCTGATTTTGTATTTTCTTTTTGAAGTTTTATATATATTTTTTTTTAGTTTGCTTTTCTCAAAAATATGTACATGGTGATGTTTGATCCGAATCAACAGATTCTTTGTCAGAACCTCCATTCAGCTGGAGTCAAACATCTCATAACCAATCCTTCTGGACAAGATACTGAAACGAAGCCCTCAGGAAGGGCTTTCGGAATCATGGTCAGCTAATTGTATTCAGTTCTGACAAAATATAATTCAATATACCATTTTAACCTGTCCTTTATAAGTATACCGAGTATGGATGGTGCCTGTCCGGAGTGTTTGTACGGGGTTGCATGAGATTGCTATGGCTGAGACTGAGAGTCGCAGTACAACGTAAATTTAGTTGTAGTTGAGGCCATAATCTTGAAGGTGTGTCTCATCCACATTTCTTGAGCACGACGTGCAGATAATTCCACTTACTCCGCCAACTCTGCTGAAGACATTGCAGTGCATTTGTTTTGTTTCTTTTCTTTGACATCCACTTAACAAGTTTATCACCAAGGACTTTATCCCTCCAAATGCTTTTCCGAGTAATCAAGGCATCCGGCATATCAGCGTCTGAAAATCTGTTAGTTCAAAGCCAAATCCGTTGGATACCAAGTCCCATTTAAAGTACCCTTTAGTTTTAAAAGATTCTTTTAACCTCCTTGAGGGGCTTTTTGAGTTGGTCGTGCTGATAACTTCACAATAGCATACTGCTGGCACTAAAGTCCTGGTCTACTAAATGTCAATACATAGAGTGACCCGAGTTTTACTAAACGATAATCAGATTGTCCTACGGTTCTCCTCTCAAACTACATCTATTTGGGTTTTCGGTAGCCAATGGTGTACCTATTGAGTGACAGTTGTCCAGTATTATGCTTGTTCAAATTTCTAAAGCTACTTGGCCTGATTGATAAAAATACCTTTTGGGGACTGGTGATCTGAAGCTCCCTAAAAAGAATTTCATCTCCCCCATTTAAGACATTTCAATTCGAACTGTGCATAAGTTTTCAAAAGCTTTTGAATATTTAGGATTGCGATCCAAAAATTATGCTCATCTACTAAATTTGCACAATTAAGATCCTCCCCGTAGTTTATCTTGGATAATTTGGGTTCAAATGTACCTTACTAAACCTTTGGGACATCAGAAGGTTTGATAGTTCCATCGACCAGCGCTTGGCTGCTTTAATCCATCACATGAGCTTCCTAGAAGGTAGACCTTTTTCTGGAGATCTGGATCAACGAAACCCTATTTGGCTGATCAGAACCGAGTTAAGCAACAATCGTGATTCCTTACTAAACCAATACCCCTTCCGGAGCATTACCGTACAACAATCGTCTTTTGTTTCCGAATTACATCTGATCTTCATCCTTTTGGTTCGCCATTACCACGTTAGCTTTATAATCATCTTACCAATTGGTTTCGACGAGTTTCCCAACTTTTATCTGTCAAACTATGAAGTTATCGTCAGTCGTCCATCCATGCAGAATCAGCCATTGCCCTCCTTAATGTTCTCTTCAACATGACTCAACGGGAGTGCGAACAACACATTTCAGAGCTGTGGCAAGAGCTGTCGTCATTGTTTGAACTGCAATGATGGTTTCCACAACTTGTTTCTAACGGATGTTGCTCTGGTCCAGCGAAATCATGAACTTGTGGTGAAATGAATGCACATCGTATTATCAATGTTGCTGAGAAGACTCAACCAATTTCTGTACCCGTGTACAAGAAAGAGTTGACAAATTCACTTCTGAAACATGCCAGTTCGGGTGCTTTATCATTGTTGTTTATCATAAGCGAGACTGTGTTGGTGACTTGTAATAGTCTTCAAGTAAGGGACTAAGAGAAATCTCTAACGCCTGTGATGTGACGAAACTGTCTTTGTTCTGCTGAAGGAAACAACCGTTTTCCCTTGGGGGCGCGGTCAGAGTTTGTCATAAATCTGACCGCCTTTTTCCTGAGAACGAGGCTGAGAGACATTTTCCAACAGAATAAAACATCTCTTGTCATTGTGGTGCGAGTCCTGAACTTCGGGATCAGACCAAATATCATTCTTTGTTTTCTCAAACTGATATAATGGACTCAACTATCAAGCGTGTTTCGCTGTTGTAAACCGATAGTCCCTTCGACGAGTAGAATATCCCACCATGACACATGGATCCCCTTTTTCTTCATCTTAGCCCGATTTTCCCCATCACTATTATGCAGCAAGTGCAACCTAAGAGTGAAGATTTTTATTGAAGGTTCCTTCATTGATGATTGATAGCGTCTTGCCCTGAGGGATATGATGGATTGATCGATTCTGAGTATAGCATGCGGTGCTACTAGCCTTCGGCCCATAATGATAATGGAAGCTTAAACTAAAGCATTGTTCAAGCAGCCTCAACCAGAGTAACGGTTTCGTCCTTTCGACAACAGCCTTCTTTCAGTGTTCGAGGATGGAATTTGATGTACAATGCCTTCTTGCTGTGAAATAGGCATGAGGTTCCCTTGTCAAAATCCGAGCCTCCTGTCGAACAACATAATAACTGGAGCTTGATGATTGCTTGAATCATTCGAAGAAATTCTTTAATGAACTTCTGTGTTCATCCTTATCGTAGAAAAAGAGTCTCGTGTATCTTGAATAGTCATACACAACAATCACCAATATATACTTCTTTGCCCATTTATGCTGGCAACCGCATGGACCACACAAGTCCATGTGAAGCACATTTAGCCTTCCTTTGGAACTAGGAACTGCTTTTGTCTTGAATGATCAGCTTTTGGCTTTAACTCATTCACAAGATGAACAAGTTGATCCCTGATATATTCACTTGTGCAAGCCATTCACACAATCTTTCTCTAGAGAGTAATATGTAATGGCGAAGTTCTGATGAGAAAAGCCTTCATGCCCAAACCAGCTTGAGTTGGTGAAGCTTTTAGGAGCGCAGATACATATTGGAAGTTGATGAAGTTAGTTTCTTAGAAGAGATATTGTGTATGATCAATCCCGACTTCCAGTTAAATATCGGTTGCCATAAGATCTCTCACAAAACAAGTAAGAATTTCCTGAAATGCAAACCTCCAAAGTCAGCATCACAGAATTGACCAATACCGAGAGAAGATTGAGATTAGGCCTTCGGACAATTAACCCGTTTGAATCGTGACATTCCCTTGAATCAATCTCCATAACCAAGAATAGGAGCAAATGATCATTTCCAAAAGTGAGACAGTACCCCCAGAAATTTTCTCTCCTCAAAATTACACAAAAGCTATTAGATTGCCCGTCATGTGCTTCTCATCCAAGTCTACAATGAATAGGAAGTTGTAACAATCTGCAAGAGAATAAGAGGACGATGAATATTGGAACAAATTGGATCCTATGAAGTTTGATATCTTTAAAAACATAGAAGCCTAAGACAATGTCTATATGGACTAATATTTGATGATACATTCTTTCCATTTTTAGCATCCATATCTTTTGGTCCTAAGAGCTTTTTGTGTCCCAGGTATAAACCTGATGGACCTGCTCTTCAGCTATCCACCATTTCCATTCCTATTGTATCCTCATACAACTTGCTTATGTAACTCTTGAATTTCTGAATAGTGGTATCTGAAAGTAACCTGTTTTCTTATGGTGGTGAACAATTTGTTCGCTTTCTCTTGGGTTACAGCACTAATAGGCACTACATGAGGCATCTTAGGTCTACATTCTCGTCTTTCAGTACGAAAACACAAGCATCATGATAATTAAACACACATTTTCCACATCTGCAACAAACAGCATTAACATTCGAAGTTCTTGGAGGTGAACTGCATTACACGCAAGTTACAGACTTTGTTTCTGATAAAATACTAGAAATCCTGAGGAGTGGTCTTCTACTTCCTTCTGTTGTAAACTCTCTTGACTAATGTTTTTGCCATGACCTTTTTCTGTCACTTGATAGCACTTAAGCTGTGTCTGCTAACACTAGTAGTGGAATTACTCCTAGAGTTAGACATGGAGGAGTAGTATGCCTGAGAACATGAGCAACGATGGTGGTGTTTAGTTCTTGTTTGGTGTAGGCAATTCTAACTTCCCTGGTTTAAAGCACATTTGGTGTATCGAACCGCTTGGTTTCTTTTCTGAGGCAAATTCTGTTGATACTTTTTTTATTGAACCATCGACACATTATTTATTTAACCGCTGTTCGTTTTGAAAACAGCTCATTTCAGGAGAATTGTGAAAAAGATCGGTTTTCCTAAAACTGATGGTTTGGAATCCTGACAGTTGTTGTCGAACAACAGATGGTTTATCAAACTGAGTTGTCCACAGACTTTCCTTTTGTTACCAGAACTGATTTCTTTAACTCATTGTCACCAAATGTTTTTGTCTAGCATGTTAGCCTTTCAAATCTGTAATTCATGACAATTTTCACGGTCTTTTCGAAATACATTTGAAGCATTTTCTTGCAAACTGGGTTGTTTTTCATTCTGTTCTTACATTGTTTGTTAAGAAAGTTCAAGAGAAATTGAAGGTTTTTCAAGTTTGGCAAAACTTTGTAACAATTATTATAACTTCCTTTGTTTAACAGAGTTTCAGTTTTTTTCGAATGCTTTTGTGCAAGACATTTCACATTCTTTGACTTTATGACAGACATCATGTCATTCAGTATGAGCATTTTAAATCACACAGAGAATGGCAAATATGAACATAACATCTTTAGACACTCACTCTTAGAAAGTAATCAAATATGTTTTGAAAAAATCAGCCTTTTCTGATTCAATTCGTCTAGCTTTACTTTCATGGGAATTAACGACTCCAAATCGTCAATTCATTTCCTTTTTTGAGGTCATGAACATACAGAATCTATAGAGGAACTGTCCAGTATATTTTTCTAAAAGAGGCATTAATAAGATTTTGATCAAAACTTCCATACTCTTACAGTTGTTATGAAATGCACTACTAGTATGATTGACCACTTTTGGTTTGACAAATTCTAAATGATTTAGAGTGGTTTTTCATTCGTTATAAGTAGTCGACTTTTACGAGGGATTGAACAGGGGTAAAAGCCAACGTTTTGTTAGCAATGTTCTTTTTGTCCTAACAAACGTTTTCTCTCACATTGTCTTTCCTAACTTCTTTACTTAGCGCGGTCCAACTGTATCAAGATAGGCTTTTTTGGGAGGTGTTTGAAGTTTTCATAAAGACTGTTTTGAATGTGTAATTATATGGTTTCAACTTTGTCTTTATCCAGTTTGATCTACTCTCCTTTTTCCAAGAGTCACTCACTAGTGTCTTCCACATCGGGCAAAATCCTGTTAGCATGGATCAGAAGTACATACGGATCTCATACACAATACGAGCTTATCAGATTGAGCTTTCTTTCTTGAGGTACTTTGGATTTCAAAGGTTGATCTTACCATGATACGGTGCGCATTTGGGTGCTATCATGTGAATGGCCTGTATTGACTGATTGCGATTTATAAAGAATTTCATCTAAATGTATTGTGTTTGTCCATTTTTCAATCATCGTGTAATGTCATTTCCTTCCTTAACCTGTAAATCTGAAATAACCTTAGTTTACTCTTTGAGTACCTTCATATTGACCGAGTTTAACGACTCTTTTTGAACCAGCTCATCTTGTTACTGATTGACACTGAAATTTCATAGTTTTAGTTTTAAACCCTCTTTTATGTCAATGGCTTTACGACTAATATCCTAGAGTGTCATTTAACGTTGTTTGAAGTAGTTTATACCTCACTTGTAAGGGCATTATGGGCATGTACTTCTCATGCTCAGTTCTGTTTGGTCTGAAGTGCAACAGAGAAACTATCCCCGACTGCTATACCTCCCCCAGACCCTACTAGACTCTCAAGGTTAGTTTTGCAATCCGTTCATTCTTGATTCAATGATTGCTTCCGCTTGCTGTAATGCTTTAAAAACTTTGTTTTCCTCATTAATCAAAGTTAAATTTGCAATTAAATTAGCAAGCGCACTCTCCTCATCACACATTCAGTCGCATTCTGATCAACCTGTATTATCATTAGTACATAATATTGATGATATTCAGGAATGACATTGCTATCAACCTTCTCCAAAACATATGTGTCCGTGATTGATTCAGGTGTCTATCAGAAGGTTCGTCTCAATTGGCAACACATCATTTTCATCATGGTTTTGGACCTGACTGCCAATGGCGTATCTGTTGAACTTGATCCACATGAACCATCCCGATCTTTGCCATGTAACTGTAGTGTGCTTCCAATTCTTGTTCATCAATCTCTTCATCCGTGTCCTCTAGCCAATCAGCTTGCTCTGCTCGAAGTGGAACACCTTGTTCAGCTTGTTTGCACATCATCATCTTCTCCTTGTGATACGCGTAGTCTTTAACCCGCTTTGGCTTCCTGCATTCCCTGGCATAGTGTCCAAATCCCTTGCAGTTAAAGCACTGTATCCCATTCTTTTGCACTACCGGACTTCCAACTGTTTCCCTAGCCCCAGCAACTGTGACTGTTCTTTGATTCCCAAACTGCCTTGACTGATTGTCATTGTTATACCTTGGTGTGGTATCTTCAGTCTTGTTCGTGGAGTTTGAAGAAGTTCTAAGGTTGTTGTTGTAGTTTGGTAGCACTCTTAAAATAACTTAAGCAAGGAGCGCCAAGTTCTTTTGCATATCCTTATCCCTCCGAGCTTGTTCTGATCACTGTCTTCCCTCAGAAACTGACTCATATTGAGAAGTAACTGGTTGGTGGCGTTCTCGTTGCCTTTGTGTCTGGTTACCACTTTTCTTGGAAGAAGTCTGCTTGAATGGATGGCAATTCGATCTTTAGGACAGGTCCTCAGAGAGTTTTCTTATTTGGTTGAGCTTCCGCAAAAGTGCTAATGGGTATGCACTTCTGCTAATTTCACAAATGGATATCAGTAACTTCGTTTTTGAACTGCTTCAAACGTCAAAAAACACTTAATGAAAAAAAAAAAATGAGACCGTGTCTCTGCCAAATATATGTTTGTTTTGCATTTGTATTGTGCAGAAAACGGATATTCAGAAAAGGATGAAAAACAAAGCCAAAAACGACAAAACTGGGCACGGAATGGAAAAGTGTGAAAAGACGAAGCCAAATCGAAGCCAAAAAGTCAATCAAGTCAAAAAGTCAACAGAAAAGTCAAACAGTCAAAGTCAAAGTCAACCCCGACAAAGTCAAAGTCAAGAGGAAGTCAAAATCAGAAGAAATATAACTTGAGGGACCAAAAATGCCAAATCCCTAAGTGTATTACAAGAAGAAAAAGACTACAAGGGCTGATTTTGCAATTTACTTGAAATAACAAGTGAGGGGGCATTCCTGCCAATGTCCCAAACTTGTTTTACCACATGGACTATTTTTGCAATGAGAGATATAAGGTTGAGGGGGCATTTCTGCCAAACCCTCAACCTTGTATCACCACAAGGACCAATATTGCAATACACAATATAACTTTGGGGGACCAATATTTCCAACTAACCAAATCTTCCCCTGTTTTGTTTATAACCCATTTTCCCGCCCTTTTCAAACCCCAACACAACATCACGGGTGTTCACCCACTCTTTACCCTACAACACCAAACAAAACCCCATGGATAAACATCCCTCTCCTTCTCCACTATCACCCCACTCAAGGTATATTTCCAACTTGGCAATCTCACCAATTTCGAGCAACACCAACGGCTGAGATGGTGATCCAAAGAAGCATTAGGTTGAAATCAATGGCCAAGGATGGCTTATGATGGTTTGCACTCACAAGAGAAACACAATATGTGTTTATGTCTCTCAGAAGAAACACAAGCTTAAGGAATTGAAGACTTGGGTTTTCAGGTATAAATACCCAACCCAATGTAGCCAAAAGGATCGAAAAAATTTCATTCTTATTAATCTTTTTATGTTTTCCCAGTTAAAAACTAGTTTGTATTTTCATTTTAATGTACCTTCTTTTATTCAAATTAATTAAAATCAAGTCTCCTTCAATTTCTAACTTTTAGCTTAATCCTTATTTAAATTACTGAAAAAGGGATCTTAAATCTTAAAGTCAGCATATAAACTGTTAAGATTGAAAAGCCACAAGCTTTTCCTCAGCTTATTGCTTTTCTTTTTAAGTAATAGTCAAGGTTTGACTTTTAAAGTCAAATAAGCAAAAATTTAGAGCACGGTTTATAAGGGATGGTCGTGGGTTTAGTGTCCCATGGGGGGCTATAGGAGGTGAAATTTAAGCTTTGTGAAAGCTTAATCCTACTGTAATAGACACTTGGACCCTTTGTGAGCTCTTTTTCACACTTTAACTTTTCTTGCTTATTATCACTGTTGCATAGCTCATTTAGGGCTTATACTTGCTTATTAATACTTAATCCAGTTGAATTGTGATAATATATGTGTAAATTGCTTGTCTTAAGAGTTTTAAGTAATATAGTTAGGGTTTGAAGTAAATCTGCCAAATTAGGGCTTAACTTTGTGTCTTTACTTCTTTAACTCATTTATTCTGTTAGTTTAATGTTTTGTTTTGAGAAAGCATAGTTTAATACCCTTTAAATCAGTTTTAAATAGAGTTGCATAAGCATAAAGGGGTGTTTGGGTTAAGCCCAAAATGGGTCAAAATGGCATGGTAATGGGTTGGGGTCATGTGGCCAACTTTGATTAGCATTATCAAGCTCATGTGAATCTGTTTTCAAAATTTTTCAAGTCTAAAAGTTGTTTTTCAAATGTTGTCATAGTTGTCTCAAGTCTGTTAGTTTTGAAAAAGGGTCAAAGAGCTTATTTGCTTAAGCTTTAGAAAACCTGAGTTTTAGTTTCAAAGTGTGTCATTTTTTAGTGTCAAAAATTAGTAGTTAAGTCTAATTGGTGTCATTTGCAATTTGTTATAAACTGTCAACATTTTTTTAGTTTTTCAAAAGGTCAAAATGTGTCCCAATTTCATTCTAAAAAATCAGAGGGTAAATCAGTGTTTTAGGTTCTAAAAATTTGTGCACAAGTTCATTTCAAGGCACTTTTCATCTGTTTTAAGTTGATTTTTGGTTTTGAGCT
The DNA here is from genome assembly GCA_026074375.1 of Tanacetum coccineum. Taxonomy (NCBI): domain Eukaryota; kingdom Viridiplantae; phylum Streptophyta; class Magnoliopsida; order Asterales; family Asteraceae; genus Tanacetum; species Tanacetum coccineum. The sequence goes on from BQNB010119044.1 coordinate 18,616, forward strand.
TATTAGGTTACTTATTTTTAAGCTAACTTTTTCACAAAATCTCTTTGGAAAACTGCCCTGGTGCTAAGGGCTTGCCTTTAAGCCCACTGTTCTAGCTCATTAGTGAACCTTAGTTCAAGCTTTTGGCTTTTCTAAAAAGCCAATAAGCTCTTTTATAAGTCCCCTTATTTGTAGACCTTAGCTTGGCCTCTAGGTAGTTTAAAATTAAGCTCAAATTAGGGACTTAACTGTTTTATTTAGTGTATTGTAGTAAATAGCTTATTCTTGTTCAGCTTATTTTGTGCTTTTTAAATTGCTGTTTTCTTGTTTTTAGTTGCTATTTAAGTGTGTTTGTTCCTGTGTTTGCTTATTGTTCATTCCCATTGCTTATTATGTGCTAAAAGTCAAAAAGAAAAAGCCACATGTGCCCTTAAGCTTAGTTAAGCTTTCTGTCTGAATGATTTAGCCTTTTCCAGCTTATTTAGTTGTTAGATTTTAATTCATAAGTGCTTATTAGGTGAGGTTAGATAATCCCTTTCAGCTTATTTGTTAAAATGTTAGCTTATTAGTCCAAAAAGCCATAAAGAAAAGCCATTTTTGCCTTAAAGCTCATTCAAGCTTATTGTCTGTTTTCAATAAGCTTTTTCAGCTTATTTTTAGCTTTTCACAAAAATTTGTAGTTATGAAAAATGATAAGCTCAAGGTGCTTATTTAGTTTGTATAATAAGTTTTTCTAAAAAAAAGGGGATAAGAGGAAACCCGGGTGAGCAAGACTCGAACCCGGGTCTCAACCCTCATCAACCCTCTTTTCTACAAACACCCCTACCGCTGTGCCCTTGGGTCTTTTCTGTTAGACCCTTGGGCACTTTGGTATATAAAGGTGTTTTGGCCCATAAGCCTAATAAGCTGATAGAGCTTATTTCTCGGCTTATTTGATAAGCTGAGTGGGTCCATTTATTTTTCTTAGGACCAGCAACCTTCAAACTAATTTGTGTAAATTTTTCGGAATTTTTTATAAACTCTTAGTATTTTTTATAATTTATTTTCTTTTTAAACTTTAAAAAATCACAAAAAATAAAATATTAATCAGAAAAATATAAATCTTTTTTCTAAAATTTTCTTTTTTCATATATTTTGTAGGAAAAATATAAAAGTTTCTGTAGGATTAATTTTTCAAAAATTCACTTTTTAAAGAACGGGATTCGTTCCCGTTCTTGTCTTGACTCGTTTTTGGGTCAAACGACCTCCGTTTTTAGTCTAGTTTTTTTTAAACTTCGTTATTTGTCATTTAGAATCTATTTTAGCTTTTAAATTTGTTTTAGGGTTTAATTTGCAAAATTTAGGTTTTTAGCCCTCGTTTTTCGTGCCCGTTTTAGGATTTAAGTTATATAGCTTTCGTTTTTAGGTTTTATTTAATCGTTTTTGCATATTTAACTTGTAGAAATAGAAAACCAATCATACCTTTGTCATATTCAAACATCAATCATCAATCCGTCATTCGATTTTCCATTTAAGCCTCGTTGGGACAAAACGACCCGGGAATCATACTTCCGGCTACATATATATTTTATTTAGTGAACTTTTGACCATTCCTTGTGTAAAGGTAATTGGTTGAGTGTTTGCTTATATATTATATATATATATTATTGACGAATCAATTTTTGGCGCCGTTGCCGGGGAGGCTGTGAAAACGATTATCGTTACGTTTGACAATTTGTGTTTGAATCTGTGAATATTTTCTTCTATAAAAATATAAAAAGTGCTTTTCAAAAACCGGACATAAGAGTTTTACGTTACTTTCCCTATTTATGTGTTGCCTAAGTTTTGCGTACAAACCCACTATTGCCCGAATTATCATGAACCGTTAATTTCTTAACTGACTGTACTAGTTAAGTAAGCGCGAGTGTGTGAATAGATCTATTGGGACTAATTATCTCCGTCCGGGTAATTAGCGATTACTTGTATCGGAGGGACCGATCAAACGGATGCATTACATGTCGAATTTCGTTTAGGTGGTCTTTGGTTTGGGACACCTGTTAGGGCTGGTTTTACTTGGCATGACATTACAGGCTGCATACTGTATTAGTTTCGGTTTCATGAGCTTAGAGCAACGTAAATACTATTTTATGTGATAATGTATCTGTTATAGTATTTACATACGTTCTTATAACTTGTGGTCCACACTATTTCATTTCAATTAAACCTATGAATTCATCAACTTTTGTTGACGTTTTAAGCAATGTTTTCAGGTGCTTAGCTTTGATATCTGTTCAAGGTGCTATTTGAAGTC
>BQNB010119046.1:0-20884 GCA_026074375.1 Tanacetum coccineum
AGGAGCTAACAACGAAAACCACAATCATGAGGTGAAAAGGAGTCCAATAACCCTAGGAAATCCATGGAATCTTCTGATCACTATATCCCTTTCCATGGATGACATAAAAAGGAAAAAGAAAAAGAATAATTCAAAAAGTTCTATGAAAATATTCAACAACTCAGTATAAACATCCTGTTTTTGAGGCTTTAGAGCAAATTCCCAAATATGCTAAATTTATGAAAGTTCTTCTTGCCAAAAAAGGAAAAACAGAAGAAACATCTAAAATAGTTTTAAATGAAAGGTGTTCTGCAGTGCTCCTAAATAAAATCCCGTTTAAATAAAAAGATCCTGGAAGCTTCACTATCCCCTGTGTAACAGGAAAAGTAGGCATTGACAAAGCTCTGGCTGACATTGGGGCCAGCATTAGAATCAAAGCATCCGTGAGGCTAATTTTAAAACTCAAATCTTTAAAGATTTCGTAGAAATTCTCAATTTAGTCGTTAGCTTTTTCACGGCGCCTTTCATTATTACGTCTTAAAGGATACGGAATTGACGGATTCGGGTTAGGCATCGGAGCAATATCGGGAGCAACAACGGGCTCAGAATTTGGTACTTGAGGTTGAACTTAGACAACCGGAGGTTAGACGTCTTTAGTACTTCCGTTATTAGTAGGAAGCACCGTGTCCTTTGTCACCTCGGTTTCACATTCCACTACTTTAGGAGGAGAAGAAGAAGTAGTAGGAATCGTGGGTCCTTGATAAGCAACACCGCTTCGGGTAGTAATACCTTTCAAATCTACCTTCTGGTTAGTAATGGTATTACTAGGGAGTGTCCCTGAACCTGAAGTAGAAGCGGTATTGGAATTCACGAATTTGGAAAGCATGTCCGTTAAATTGGTCATTTTATTTTGCAAGTTTTGGTTTTGGCCTTGCATGTTTCTCATAACCGCATCATTAGCCTTGACGTAGCTTTCAATATTTGTCTTTGTCACACCTTGTGTTTGCGGAGCCGGAGCTTGGTAAGGTGGAGCTTGGTGAGGTGGAGCTTGGTGAACCGGGGGTTGATTAATCGATGGTCGATAAATTTGGCTTTGGTTGTAATTATTCCCCCGGTTTTGGTTGTAACGATTTTGGTTATTTCCTTGGTTTTGAACGGGAGGAAAACTGGGAGGTCGAATTTGATTAGCAATCGGGGCTCGGTAATCGGTATTTCCTTGATTGAAATTAGCTGCGGCGGCTTGAGAGACGTACTCTTGAATATTGTCATGATAAACGTTGCCATCGATGGCGGGACAATTTCGGTAAGAATGAGCACCACCGCAAGTAACACAACTTTCCTCAACTGCTTTTACGGGAGCGGGAGCTTGGGTTTGGTTTTTCTTATCGAGAAGTAAGGCTTTCACCATATCTTTAAGTTCGGCAACATCGGGAGAGATACCGGGGGTAGAAGAGCTCGAACTCACTTTGGAAACAACTGGTTTGTTACGTGAATTACGAACTTTGGATTTGCTCTCAATGATTCTTAGGCAATCACGGGGCATTTTATCCAAAAAGTTACCACCCGCGGCGGAATTCAACGAATCTTGATCATTAGAGTTCAAAGCATTATAGAATGTATCGAGTTGATGTAACTCCGAAAATCCATGATGTGGGCATGCCCGAAGAAGATCATTGAATCGGTCCCATGCCGGGACGTTCGGGAACTTCATCGTAGAAGTGATCTTGTTGAAATAACGGATGTGAGCATGAGGGTCTTCTTTGTCATGTACGAAGAATTATTTGTTTTGAACGAGGGTAAGCAAACCGTGCTTAAGCTCAAAGTTATCCGTGGTGATTTCTGGCACAACGATGGCATCCTCGTAACCCACGGTAGGTGCTTCAATCAATTGAGCCATAGTACGAGTATCATCCATCGTAACTACAGGAGGGGCTTGATTTTCAATAGGTTCAACAAGATTGAATGGTTCAACAAAAGTCGGATTGACTTGTTGTTGACGGTTAGAATTACAAGATTGAGAACGAGTGCGCATGCACTAAAATGTAAAAAGAAAATTTATACTAATTTTTTTGGTTTTTTTAATTTTTTTTTGTTTTTTTGGTTTTTTTTTCAACAATGTATTCACAATTAATTTTAAATACGGACAATGAGATAAGACACTTAAACCTAATAATCAACTCGCTTCTCGGTAACTCTTCAAAAGAAAAACGCACAAAGGAGTTTGTTTAACTTTAAAAGGTGAGTCGTACGTCGCGAGAGATAAAAAGGTAAGTTTTTGATCTTTGGTTTGGGAACTTATTGATGGATAATACTTCAATTGAAAGTATTATTTGTTGGTGTTCTTTTACCAACTTGGTGAATTTTTTTATTTCTTTTTTATTTTGAACAATGTTTTTATATTTTTGATTTTTGATTTTTTTTTGATTTTTTTATATTATATATACTAATAAAAGAAAAGAAAAATCTTTTTGTATTTTTTTTATGAAAATAAACAAAATAACTTCACTCGGAAGGATCTTCAAACACAAATTTTCAAACGGCTTCAACAATCGTAGACAATCCTCCCCGGCAGCGGCGCCAAAAACTGATCGCTTCTGATCTACACTTTTTTTATAATATATAATATATAAATATAAATATAAGATATACTTATAATATATAATATATAATATATAAAGATAAGAGAGTAAGAATAAAAAAAATCACAATTATAGTAATCCGGGAGTATGATTCCCGGGTCGTTTCCCCGATGAGGAAAGCAATGGAAATTCAAAAGTCGTTATGAGAATCGATGCTTGATTGGGACAAATTTGATTGGGATTCTAATTCTATGGGAAAATTAAGGCAATTTAAACGAAAAACTATTAAGGGCACTAAAATTAAACTAAAAACGCAAAACGGGAATCCTAAAAACGCGCTAAATTATCAACTATATCAAATTTAAGGCTTAAAAATGCAAACTTAGTTTCTAAATCTCTAAAATGACAAAAAAAAATCTAAAAGATTTATATTTTTTTGGCTTTTTAATAATTTTTTATGAATTAAAATCTAATTTAATCTATTTAAAATTCTAGAAAATAGCAAATTAATACCTAAAAATTTTAAAAAGTGACATTCTACCTTAGAAAAGTCAAAAATATGATAAAAACTCAAAAAACTATTTTTAACTACTTTTTATAATAAAAATCTATTTTATAAAACTAATTTTTTAAAAATAAAAATCAAAAAAAAGAAATCTAAGACAGTTTCGGTAACAATGATTTTAATGCTTATAAACCTAAAAGTATTTAATCTAAAACTAAAAACTATTTTTTTTGTAATTTTCTGAAAACTTTTTCTATTTTTAATGACTTTTTAAATTTTTAACCTACGAAAAATGATTAAAAATAACAAATAAGTATGAAAAATTCTAAACAAAATAGGTAAAGTCCTAAATGATGCAAAGATTCTAAGAAAAATAAGCTGGTGATACCAGCTTATCAAATAAGCTCTAAAAAGCCCCTAAAAAGCCACGAAGTGGCTTGGGCTTATTAGCTCAAAAAGGTGTTAAATACCAAATCCCTTGAGACTTTAACGAAAAAGTCCCAAGGGCGCAGCGGTAAAGAGTGTGTGTGTGAAAGGGTTGAAATGGGTTGAGGTCAGTTCGAGTCTTGCTCACCCTCAACTTCCCCAATTCCCCTTTTGCTTTTTTTTTAAAACTTTTTAACTCAGCTTATAAATAAGCTGTAAAAACACAACTTTAATGAAGACAATATTTTTTTAAAACTCAAAAATAAGCACGAAATAAGCAATTTAAAATGACAGAAATGCCTTTATATCCTAAAGGCTTAAAAATACTAACTGTTTGGTCTTTTAAAGTACTAATAAGCAATCCTAAAAGAGAAATAAGCTATCACAGATATTCAACTATACCTAATAAGCATAAACAAGCAAAAATAAGCAAAGAACTTAAGCTACAATAAGCTAAAACAGACAGATTACTTAAAAGCTATAAAACTTACAAAATTTACTCTAAGATGCAAATAAGCTATAATAAGCTCAAACCTAAAAGAAATAAGCTAAAATGGGCTTACACTAAACTAATAAGCAATATTAAACCTAAATAAGCTAGTAAAATAAGCAAAAAAGCACAAATAAGCCAAATAACACTTAAGCTAAAAAACTGCATACAAACAGCAAGGGTTGCACTTTTGAGCTTAAAAATAAGCTCAAAGATGGAACCTTATGGCTTAAAGAGTTATACCACTGAAAAGCTCTAACAATAAGCTACAATAATCATTAATCAAAAAGGAGTTTGAAACACAAATAAGCCCTTAAAAAGCTTAATGAAAAAGCTGTTTGTTCATTTCTCAACACTTAGAAAATTTTCACAATATTGACAAATCACTACTTTTGAGCTTATAAATAAGCAAACAATCAGAACATTATGAACTTAAGACCTACAAACAGATTGAGATTTGACTACATAGGACACATAACAACAATCAAAAAGCATTTTGAAACACTGAATAAGCCACAATGATCAAAAGAAAAAGCAATTTCTCAAAAAAAATTAAAAACTTACCACTTTTTGACAGGTTTGGCAAAAGCTCAAAACAAACTTGCAGGTCTTATGGACTTTGTTTTAGCACTCAAACAAACACATAAACATCAAAATCTCACAAAAATCACAAGTCTAATCAAATAAGCTTATATAATAAGCTATATGTTCTCAGATTCAAACAACTCTTTGTATAACCAATGATTTTGATATTTTTCACTTAAAAACTTAAACAAAATGACTTTTATGACTACTTTTAACTAATCTAAACTGACTCAAAAGCACAAAGCAAGATTTCACCCATTTTGACCCATTAAACAGGTTAAACCAAACACCCCTTTAAAAACAGTTTTTAGTACTTTTAACTTGATAAAAGCTATTTAAGCTGAAACTCTTCAAAGACCAGATGTTAAACAGCTTATGGAAAACTTAATGAACCAATATAAGCAATCAAATAAGCCAGAATAATAAGCTAAGACACTATGCTACTATTTTTGGTTTTTTTAACTGTTTTATAGCAAAAGCTTACAAAATGAAATTTAAACTAAGAATTGAACTAAATAAGCACTAATCAACAATTATAAGCACTAATAAGCTATTTTAAACAACTATAGAAGCAGGATATAGCAGGATATAAGACTAACATGCAAGTTAAAGCTATAAATAAAATTCGAGGACCTTACAATTGCTTTGGCTTCATATACAGTTATATAATGCTCAAATGAGCTATCAAACAAGCTCAGCTTATTCGTAAGATAAGTGTGGTGGGTCTGGAAGCCTCAATGATTTTTTTTTTTTTTTTTTCTCTGGCTTCCCTTCCATTATAAGCTGTGGTAAATTTGGGGTGAAATTTGAGTGTAAATATGCTCAGTTAAGCTTTGAGACTTTAACTGAGAGTATAGCAAGTTTATGAATGAATTTGAGAGCTTATTGAGCTTTGTCAGAGTATAAAAGAGCTTTTTAAACCATTATGCATTTAAGTAAAAACAGGAATTAACAAACCTGAACCATAGAAACCTGACCTTTTATTGAATTATTAAGGAATGATTCAAGCTTTTTTTAAAGAATAGCATATTAATTTAAATGAAGAGACAATAAGCTAAATATTACATAAAAATAAGCTATTAAAAACTAAAAACTAGAAAAGAAGATTAAGCTAGATATCCATGTGAGTGAGGAAGGTCCTGTATTTATAGGCTTGAGAGAAGGATCTAGAACTCTGCAAACGCTCCTCCTTGATCTCTAAATCTTGGCCCTTCAATTCTTGCAATCATTTGATGCTCTTTCTTATCCGTTGGATCAAAGTGTGAGCACACGGATGGCCAGCGTGGCATTCCGTGTGTCAGAGGCTTTGTGCTTCTTTTACCAAGGATTTAGTGCAAAATTCCATCAAAGGTGTGTTTGTTTGCTTCCAACGTGTCATTCCCTTTGTGTAAACGGACCAATAGAAGCTTTTGAGGACGTTTCCTTTTGCTGACATGTAGCATAACACTCGAATCTTATAGCCACGTCATTAATTGAGATTTACCCTTTGTTTTAGCAGGGTAATATGAAAGAGATGATGAATAGTAAAAACGAGTTTTCCCACGCTTCTTTTCTTTTCTTTTTATAACTTTGGTTGACTCGGGGGTAAAGGGATGGGCTTTGACCTGGGCTTGGGTTTTCTTTATAAAGGATTGGGCCGGTTAAATGGTTTATAGTTATAAGGAGATAACGACCGTTATCTCTTTAATAAAAAGGAGATAACGGTGTTAGGGTTTAGGGACTTTTGATGAAATTGTTTTAACAATAAGGGCTCATTTGGGATTTTGAGGGTTTTGGCATTTTGTGAGTTGACCAATGGTTGACTTTTGATGACCTTTTGCTAGAAACTTCCGGCTCTTGTGCACTCTATCCGTTCCCGTGTCCGTGTTTGTCCGGTTTTGACCGTTTTCTTGTGATTTTTGCATTATCCGTACCTACACATCACAAATGACAAAACAAGCAATATACAAGCATAATTTGCACAATTTGTTCATTTTTAGGGCCATTTTTGATATAAAAAGGATATGTGATTTCTTACATATCAAAATTCCCCAAACTACGATGTGATTGTCGTTGTCCTCAGACATGTTTTATGCTCTAAAACAAATACCTCAAAAACTTCCCAAACTTAACGCTTTGAAAAGTAGCAAAGACTTTTGTAGGGAGAATTAAGAAATCACAAGCTTTAAAACACCCCATTTTCCTTTTTTTTAAAATCTTTTTTCATTTTTATGATGATTTTTTTTATAAAACTACCTAGAATATTCTGACTTTTGTTATTTCCATAACCTTTAGGGATCATAGAACAAAATGCATTTCGATCCGAAAATGCCCCAAAGAGGATAAATTCATGTAAGGCGGGCCCCGACTTTTCACTTGCTACCAAACCAAGCTGATAAACAAAATAACCGCTAAATATCAGTTAAATGCTAACACTATAAACCTATATTTGCAACTTGTGAACTTTTCACTCTCGACAATTATTATATCTTAGGTGAATGTGCTATTTTGAATTTCAACCATGGATCAACGTTTTGAAAATACTATGCTTCACGTTCCACCGAGAATAATGAGTTTGAATGGCGAGATCATCCCATGCAGCACTTTCGTTCTCGGAATCCAATCTTGCGGGCTAAGCGATCCAGCTTTTGGACACCCACAGAGACTAGTATCGGGTCTCACGGTCCTGTAGTTTCAAGAACTCTTAGGTTTCCGTACTATCCTAGCTTAAAGACTTAATTTGAAATAAGTTAAAGTTCAAAGGGGGGCCCCAATATTTTAAATTTAACAAAATGAAATCTATTTTTAATTCAAGTTCAACATAAATTTAGGCAATTGTAACCTAGACCTTTTAGATGGCGGCACTCGGTTGTGGAGCCGGGCAAGATGCAACAAACTTGTTTCAGTCTCGTTTATATTTATTTATTTTTTTTTATTTTTTTCATTCTATTTTATTATATATAATATTTTTTTATTATTACTTTATATGAGAAGACTTCTTTTTAAAAAATTCAAGTATAAGTTTTGAGAAAATAATTAAAAAAACTTAAAAAGAGACTAAATTTTTTGCTATATAACTACATAAAAAATTGTTGATTTAAATGTAATCTCCAAAAAATAGCACGTTTTTAGTCGAGTTAGAAGCTTATGGGAAGAAAAAAGCCACTAATTCATACATGAGCTCTTAAGATTTCAATATAATCTTGTTTAGCATCCCACTCATACTTAAACTCTATCATTTTTCGTTCTTCAGCGAAAATCGCGAACGTCTTAGCCTAAAACTTTAAGGAACAAGCTTCGACTCGGGTCAAAAATTTTATTCTTATTCTACCAGCAGGAAAAGTCAAAATTGTGACAAAAACACTTATTTTATTTTTGAAAACATTAAATTTTTTTTTATATTTTTAAAGTTTTTTGTGGGAAAACGCTTGGTACGTTTTGAATAACGGTGCAGGGGACCCCCCGGACATAATCAAATCGATAGATCCCCTACATTACTAGAATTAAACCCAATTGTCCTCAATGTTTTAAGAGGGTCTCTACCGTAAATCCTAAGCACGTTTATAAATATGCTTTAAAAATTAAACGTTAGTCGATAGAGTCTAGGGATATATGGATTTCCCAAACTTATGGCAAAGAAGAGGTACGACGTCGAGTGGACGGACAAAAACAAACCACAAACACGAGAGTCTTCAGAAATTTATAGGTTAATCTACAAAAATTCACAAGCACAAACAAAGAAATTGAAGAGTACAAGCCTTCCTCCCATCACAATAGAAATAAGAAAGAAACAGAATAAGGATAAGACGGGGTGCCTCCACAAAGCGCTTGTTTAGGGTCATATAGCTTCTTGAAACAATCCCGAATTCATTTGTCCTTGGGGAAGGTTTGGAGATCTGGGACAACCAATTGTGGTACGTCCCCTCCAAAGTAGTGCTTAAGTCGATGACCGTTCACCTTGAAATTTAGCTCGGAGTTTTGGGATAACTCAACGGTACATACGGAAAGACTTGGGTAATGATGAACGGTCTTAGCACGGATTTCAACTTGCCCAAAACATCTTCAATCTAGAGTTAAAGAGGAGGGATTAATCACCAATGTTGAAATCGCGGTTTTTGATCTTTGAGTCATGGATCCTCTTTCGTTTTCTCTTTTATAGATCAAGAGTTCTCATAGGCTATGATCACAAAGTTTCATATTAGTTAATTGAGTTGAAACTTTGCGGTGATCACCAGCGGTCTTTCAAAGGGGGTGGGGGGTTTTTTCATAAGTTTGCATGCTTCTAGGCCAGTATAGGCTTTGTCGCTGCCGGAGCATCGATCGTAGATGGACATGCCTTTCGTACCATGATGCTTGTTATGGGGTTACACCCGATGGGTGTATTGATAAGCTGTACGGTTAAGGCCTAAAGTGAATTCCATCTAGTTTATCCTGACCAAGAGGCACCGTTTCTTGCCCATACGGTCCTTTCAAGATTTCGCTTTCATGCCACGATTGGGGATACCTTCAACATGCCACTTATTTGTGGTATGGGTGAGATGCGGTGGAGAGAGGTGAGTAAACTCCTATTTAAGCATGACCTTTGCAAACTGCGGCATTGCAAACAACATAGGTTCGCGATCACTTATGATAGCCAGTGGTGGCACCGAAATCAGGCGAAAGAGAGATTTAAGTAATTTGCAAAAACTCGGGCGTAGTGGTGGGGAAGAGCGATTTGGCTTCAACCCATTTTGACAAATAGTCGAACTCGCGAGTATTTTTTGTTCCCTCGTTAAAAAAAAAATAAAGGTATCGAGAACGGCCCCCAATGAAATTTACGCGCCACACGTCAAGATTTCATAACTTGGATGGAATTTTTAAAGGTGTTTCATCACGCTGCAAAAATTTTTCTTGACGTGACAAGTATACATCGGGTGACCAAGTCGATGGGCGTCTTTGTAAACTGTTAAGGCCATAAAATTAGAGTCAAAAACCTTCTTTTGGCGGTGTTAGTTGGCACGTAATGTCCCCCGTGGGTCTTTATGGCAAGTTTGTTATTTATTTGTGAGGATGTTAACAGCTTCTTGGCTAGCAACACACCGCCAAATCATTTGATCCGCACATATTTTAAACAAATAGGGGTCATCCCAAAAGTAGTGTTTAACATCCTTGAAAAACTTGTTTTTCTACTTGGGGATGACATCCTTTAAACAACTGAATTTCCCAGCGATGGTATTTGCATTTAATCGGCAAACCACGGGGTGGGTACTTCTGAGTTACCGAGAGATGTCACCTTTTTAGTTGCCTTGAGAGGAAACTTTTCATTCACCTCCTTTGGGTCGAGCACATTTTCATACGGATTTTCTAATCGGGAAAGATGATCGGCCGCGAGATTCTCGGCTCCTTTTGTGTCAATTACGTTGAAATCGAACTCTTGAAGGAGGAGAACCCACCAGAGCAATCTCGCCTTGGAATCTTTTTTAGCAAAGAGATATTTTAGGGCGGAGTGATCCGTATACACTATGCTTTTGTTCAAGATGAGGTAAGACCGGAATTTTTCAAAGGCATACACCACGCCTAACATTTCTTTCTCCGTCATAGTGTAATGCGATTTCGCCTCATTCATTGTTTTACTAGCATGGTGTATAGGTCTAAAGTGTTTTTCATGACGTTTCCCTAAGACTGCACCTATAGCAAAGTCGCTTGCATCGCACATAAGCTCAAAGGGTAGGTCCCAGTCTGGGGCAATCAAGATTGGAGCTTCAGTAAGTTTTTTATTTAATGTGAAAAGCATGAATACAATCTTGGGAGAAATGAACAGCAGTATTCTTCTCCAAGCAAGTCATGGTCAACGGTCGGGAAATTTTGAAAAATCCTTGATGAACCGTCAGGTAGAAAACCGGCTTGACCCGAGGGAAAACTTCCGCACACCCTTCCGGTGGTGGGATGAGGTAAACTTATGCAACTCACATCGATTTTGCTATCAACCTCAATCCCCTTTTTTTGGAAATCTTATGGCCAAGGACAATGCCTTCCTTTACCATAAAATGACTCTTTTCCCAATTTAGACAAAGATTGGTGTCTTCACACCTTTGAAGCATCTTGTCTACACGAGAGAGGCAATTTTCGAATGAATTCCCAAAGACCAAAAAGTCGTCCATGAAGACTTCCATCGTTTTTTCGATCATATCATGAAAGATAGCCATCATACACCTCTGGAACGTGCCCGGTGCATTGCATAAGCCAAAAGGCATGCGACGGTAGGCGAACGTTCCGTAAGGACACGTGAATGTTGTCTTTTCTTGATCATGAGGGTCGATGGGAATTTGAAAGTAACCCGAGAAACCATCGAGAAAACAATAGTACTCGTTTCCTGCTAATCTCTCGAGCATTTGATCCATAAACGGTAGTGGAAAGTGGTCTTTACGGGTGGCTTCATTTAACTTTTGGTAGTCAATGCATATACGCCAACCCGTAACCAATCGAGTAGGAATTAACTCGTTTTCATCATTTTCAACAACGGTAAAGCCACCTTTTTTTGGTACGCAATGTACGGGGCTTACCCAAGGACTATCCGAGATCGGGTAAATTAATCTGGCGTCAAGAAGTTTTTCAACCTCCTTTTTGATGACATCGTGGATCTTTGGATTCACCCGTCTTTGGTGTTAAACCGTCGGTTTGTAGTCCTCTTCCATAAGAATCTTGTGAGTACAAAATTCCGGGTTAATACCCTTGATGTCGGAGAGTTTCCAAGCGATGGCTCGCTTGTGTGACTTCAAAACCTTTATGAGAGCGGCTTTTTCCTCGACACTCAAGTCTTTAGCAATTATGATGGGCAACTTGTTGTCACCTTCTAAAAATACGTATTCGAGATGAGGAGGTAAGTCCTTGAGTTCGACTTCGGGAGGTTCATCAATTGAAGATTTATCATTCTTAGCTTCACAAACTTTGAGTTCTTTTTGAATTTCAGGCAAATAGTTTCCTTGAGTGGGAGGGGGTAATGATGGATCATCATTGAGAAATGATTCAAGAAGAGCGAGGAAAGCATCGACTTCCTCAAGAAGAAAATCACTATCCCCGAAGGGAGTGAGAGTCGGAGAAGAGGTAGAAATGATCGGGTCATAATAAGGAGTGGGATTGCCACTCGCGATCACATCAGAGAAACCGAGAACTTCTTGAGAATACTCCTCACAAGCCATTTCAATGACGTCGATTCGTTTCGCCATCATATCATCGTAATTAGAGGAGTATATCGAAGTTTGATCGAGATTGAATGTTACGGCTTCTTTTCCAACACGAAGAGTTAATTCTCCTTCGTAAACATCAATCAAAGCACGTTCGGTCTTTAAGAAGGATCTCCCGAGAATTAGGGGTACTCGGGGATCGGCATCAAAGTCTACGACTACAAAGTCGGCCAGGAATTTAAACTTTCCTACTTTTAGGTAGACATCTTCGGCGATCCCGATAGTTTTGGGTAATCGAACGGTCCGCAAGTTCAAGAGTCATAGAAGTAAGAGTGAGCTCCGGAAGAGAAAGTTTTTTCCAAATGGATAATGGCATGAGATTTATGCTAGCGCTAAGATCGGCCAAGGCTAAGCATTTATCCATTCCAGGAAAATCACAAGGTATGAGAAATTTGCTGGGGTCTCTAAGTTTTTTGCGTAACTTGTTGAGGATGACCGCCGAGCAATGCTCATTTAAAGGAGTTCTATCCATTTCACTTAATTTTTCTTTGTTTCCAATTAAGGCTTTAAGAGTCGAGGCAAATTTTGGCATAAGAATCAAAGCATCCGTGAGGCTAATTTCGAAACTCAAATCTTTAAAGATTTCGTAGAATTTCTCAATTTGGTCGTTAGCTTTTTCACGGCGCCTTTCATCATTACGTCTTGAAGGATACGGAATCGACGGTTTCAAGTTAGGCATCGGAGCACTAACGGGAGCAACAACGGGTTCAGAATTTGGCATTTGGGTTTGAACTTGGACAACCGAAGGTTGGACGTCTTTGGTACTTCCGTTATTAGTAGGAGGCACCGTGTCCTTTGTCACCTCGGTTTCACGTTCCACTACTTTAGGAGGAGAAGAAGAAGTAGTAGGAATCGTGGGTCCTTGATAAGCAACACCGCTTTGGGTGGTAATACCCTTCAAATCTACCTTCGGGTTAGTAATGGTATTACTAGGGAGTGTCCCTGAACCTGAAGTAGAAGCGGTATTGGAATTCACGAATTTGGAAAGCATGTCCGTTAAATTGGTCATTTGATTTTGCAAGTTTTGGTTTTGGTCTTGCATGTTTCTCATAACCGCATCATTAGCCTTGACGTAGCTTTCAAAATCGGTCTTTGTCACACCTTGTGTTTGCGGAGCCGGAGCTTGGTAAGGTTGAGCTTGGGGAACCGGGGGTTGATTAATCGGGGGTCGATAAATTTGGCCTTGGTTGTAATTAGTCCCCCGGTTTTGGTTGTAACGGTTTTGGTTATTTCCTTGGTTTTGTTGAACGGGAGGAAAACCGGGAGGTCGAATTTGATTAGCAATCGGGGCTCGGTAACCGGTATTTCCTTGATTGAAATTAGCTGCGGCCACGATAAACGTTGCCATCGGTGGCGGGACATTTTTGGTAAGAATGAGTACCACCGCAAGTAACACAACTTTCCTCGACCGCTTTCCTGGGAGAGCGAGTTTGGGTTTGGTTTTTCTTATCGAGAAGTAAGGCTTTCACCTTATATTTAAGTTTGGCAACATCGGGAGAGATAAAGGATTTTTTAATTTTATTAAATTTAAATTTTAAATAAAAATTATTTTATATAATTAAAGAAAAAAAAATTTATTTATTTTTTTCTTTTAATAATATTATTTTATTTTTTATTTTTTTTTAAATTTTTTTTTTATTTTATATTTTAATTTAAAAATTTATTAAATTTATTTTAATAATATTTTATTTTTATTTTAAAATTTTTTATTTTTTTTTTTATTAAATTTTTTAAAATATTAATTAAAAATTTTAAATTTTTATGAATTATATTTTTTTTTTTATAATTTTTTTTTTTTTTAAAAAAAAAATTATAAATTTTATTATTTTTTTAAAATTTTTCTTTTTTTTTTATTAATAATTTTAATTATTATTTTATTATTTTTTAAAAATTTAATTTTAAAATTTTTTAAAAATTATTTTTTATTTTTTTTTTTTGATTTTATTGTTAATTCATCAATTTTTATTTTCTTATTTTATATTTA
This sequence comes from Tanacetum coccineum, assembly GCA_026074375.1. NCBI lineage: Eukaryota > Viridiplantae > Streptophyta > Magnoliopsida > Asterales > Asteraceae > Tanacetum > Tanacetum coccineum. The sequence goes on from BQNB010119046.1 coordinate 13,751, forward strand.
TTTTTTCTTATTTTTAATTTTTTTTAAAATATAAAATATTATATTATTTTTTTTTTTTTTTTTTAATTAAAATTTTTATTTTTTAATTTTGAATTTATAAATTTATTGGGTTTTTGTAATTAATATTTCAATTTTATTAATATTTAATTATTTTATTTTAATATTTTTAATTTTTTATATTTTTATTCATTTTTATTATATTATATAATTTTTTATTTTATTTTTCTTTTTATTTTTTTTTATTATAAATTTTTTTACTTTTATTTTTTATAATTATTATTATTTTTTTTTGATGGATTTTTTTAAAATATTTTTATATAAAATTCTATTTTTTTTTTTTTAATTTTATTATTCAATAATATTTTTAAAATTATTCTTATATTCTATTTTTTTAATATTTATTTAAATATATTTTTGTTTTTTTTTTTTTATTTAATATTTTTTTATTGATTAATTTTTTTAAATTTTATTTTTTTAATTTTTATTGAAAAATTTTTTATTTTAAAAATTATTTTTTTTTTTTTTACGTTTTATTTTATTTCAATTATTTTTTTATTATCTTAATTTTTTTTTATATTTATTATAAAAATTATATAAATTTTAAAATTATTATATTTAAATTAATTTTTTAAATTTCTTTTTTGCAATCGGGGGTCGGTAACTGGTATTTCCTTGGTTGTAGTTAACCGCGGCGGCTTGAGAGACATATTCTTGAATATTGTCATGATAAACGTTGCCATCGGTGGCGGGACAATTTTGGTAAGAATGAGCACCACCGCAAGTTACACAACTTTCCTCGACCGCTTTTACGGTAGCGGGAGCTTGGGATTGGTTTTTCTTATCGAGAAGTAAGGCTTTCACCATATCTTTAAGTTCGGCAACATCGGGAGAAATACCGGGGGTAGAATTGCTCGTACTCACTTTGGCAACAACCGGTTTGTTTCGTGAATTACGAACTTTGGATTTGCTCTCAATGATTCTTAGGCAATCTCAAGGCATTTTATCCAAAAAATTACCACCCGCGGTGGAATTCAACGAATCTTGATCATTAGTGTTCAAAGCATTGTAAAATGTATCGAGTTGATGTAATTCCGAAAATCCATGATGTGGACATGCCCGAAGAAGATCATTTCGGGAAATCGGTCAATGCCTCATAAAAAGTTTACATCATATCGTTGTTGAAATCTCGTGATTTCTATTCGAGGTTATTGTTTTGTGAGCGGAGGGAAAAAATTATGTTTTTGAATTTTGAACATGATCATAACATGTAACGAATCGATCGAGGGGGTTCTTTTTCAAGCCAAATCCGGGCGGCCCCTCGAGGGAAAATAGGGAAAAGCATAAGCTTAACTGACGTACTCGGGACGTTCGGGAACTTCATCGTAGAAGTGATCTTGTTGAAATATCGAATATGAGCATGAGGGTCTTCTTTGTCATGTCCAAAAAATTGTTTATTTTGAACAAGAGTAAGCAAACCATGCTTAATCTCAAGTTGTCCGCGGTGTTCTCGGGAACAAAAGTTTGCATCCTAGGTAACCCTCGGTGGGTGCTTACGAGCATATGGCCATAGTTACGTTTATCTTGGCCTCGTAATAAGGGAGGAGCTTGTTTATTAAATTGGTTACACTAGATCAAATGGTTCAACAAAAGTCGGTGGGACTTGTTGTTGTTGACGGTTAGAATTACGGGATTGTGATTCGAGTCGCGGCATTGCATAAAATATTATAAAGTTAATTTTTTATATTGTTTGTTTGGTTTTTCAAAATTTGGATATTCAATTTTTTGGGGTTTTTCGGTATTTTTGTGTTGTATAGGTTTTCACCGTCTTTTTTGCTTCTTGCGGCCGTAGATCGGGTTTGTGTTTTAGATATGGTGGTAGGTGGTGTTTTTGAGGGTTTTGAGTGGTTTTTGCAAGGGCAGAAGGGTGGGGAGGTGGGAGGGGGTTATATTTTTGGTGCGGGAGGGGAAGTGCGGAGGTTCGGGGGTAAGGCGGGGTGGTTGGGGGTGGGTGGAGGAGGGGGTGAGGGTGATTGGGTATCGTGGGAGGGCGTTGTTCTGGGGGTGTTAGGGAAGCCCTGGGGATGGTACGTGTTTTTTTTATTTCGTATCTATTTATTTTTTTTGTTTATTATTTTTGTAAAATTGAAAACTTTCATAGATCTATATAATGATTATTCGTAATCTCCATTTGTTAAATCATACAAAAAAAAACTATAAAAAAAAAACACAATCTACAAAACAAAATAGAACAAAACAAAAATAAGAAATCAAACAACAACACAAATACTACAAAATACCATGTCACATAACACAAAATTATGATAACCCATCCAACAGTTATAAGCTACAAAACAAACGCTCCCAAAATATTATCAAACATACACAAAAGTAAAAAAATACACAAAAACCACTTTCAAAAAACATAAACAAAACATAAACTATAAAAAACATACAAGAAAATAAAAAACCAAAAAAATAAAATAATTAAATTAAATCAGGAACAAATAATTACATAAAAAAAATTTCCTCAAACACTACTTCACTCCAAAACAAAAAAAAAAAATAAAAAACAAAAAATAAAAAAAACACAAAAAAAATAACAGACTCACAATTAACAATAATACAATACTACACAAACATAACAAAAAATAACTCAATAATAGAAAAACTAAAAACCAACATAACACAATCATGTACAAAAAAAAGAACAAAAAACAATAAAAAACCACACAAAGATGATAAAAAAAAAAAAAAAACAATACGAAAAACAAAAAACACAAAAAATTCCACAAATTTTTAACCAAATCACAAATCCCCTAAAAAAATTCATAACCCTCTTCTATACCCTCTTAGAGTTTGTTTATCTTTTAAAGGTGAATCGTACCTCGCAAGTGACATAAAAGGCAAGTTTTTGATCTTTAGTTCGGAACTTATTTATGTTAATGTTCCAATTGAGAACATTATATTGATGATATATTTTTTTCTTTTTAGGACAATTTTTTAATTTTTTTGATTTTTTTTATCTTATATATATACTAATAAAAGAAAATTTTTTTGTATATTTTTTACGAGAAAATAAGCAAAATAACTTCACACGGAAGGATCTTCAAAGCACAAATTGTCAAACGCAACGACAATCGTATACAATCCTCCCCGGCAGCGGCGCCAAAATTTTGAGACTATCCCTTTAAATATATATAAATATAAATAATTATAAATATATAATAAGGATAATTATCAAAAAATCTCAATGTAAAAACCGGGAAGTATGTGATTCTCGGGTCGTTATCTCCAACGAGGAATGCAATGGAAAGTCGAAAGACGGTTTAACATTTGACGCTTGAATGGAACAAAGATTTTGATTGGGTTTTCTAAATCTAAGGGAAAATTAATGCAATCTACACTAAAAACAATTAAAGCAACACAATTTTAAACTAAAAACGAAAACCGGGGAACTTAAAAACGCGTCTAATTATCAACTAAGTCAAAATTAAACCCTAAAAATTCAAACTTAGTTTCTAAACCTCTAAAATGACAAAAAAAAATTCTAGAAAGGAATTATATTTTTTTGAATGAATTAAAAACCTATTTAATCTATTTAAAATTCTAGAAAATAACAAATTAATACCTAAAAATTTCAAAAAATGATGTTCTACCTTAGAAAAGTCTAAAATATGATAAAAACTAAGAAAAATATTTTTCACTACTTTTTATAATTAAAAACTAATTTCTAAATTTAAATTAAAAAGCTAAAAATTAAAATTAAAATCTAACAATGATAAAAATGTTTTTAAAATTTGTAAAACTCAAAATATTAATTCTAAAACTAAAAACTATTTTTTTGTATTTTTCTAAATTAAATTTCTATTTTAAATGACTTTTTAAAATTTTAACCTACGAAAATTAAAGAAAAATAACAAATGACTTTAGAAAAATTTGAAAAATTCTACAAAAGTCCTAAATGTTGTCAGGAAGACAGGAAAAATAAAATGCAACACACTGCTTAACAAATAAGCCTGAAGTAATCTGGAATAAGGCTCGAAGTGCTTATGGGCTTAAAGGGCCAACATGTGTATAAAGAATAAATGTATGCAAACCTAGCAGATGGCCCTATCTAGTGCCAGTGGTTTGTGTGTGTGTTTATGGGATGACTGTGTGTTAAGGGGGAGGTCATGGGTTCAAACCCCATGCCTCTCTTTTTTGGAAACATTTTTTTTTATTTTCTTTTTGCAAAATTGTTAAAATAGCTAAAATAATCAACTTTTAAAAAACACACTTTTCTCACAAACCACTAATAAGCCCAAAATTTAGCAAAAAGATATGACAGTTAAGCCCTTTTTTTACTATGTCTAGAATGCTTAACTTTTAAGCATTTTTTAAGCACAAATAAGCAACCAAAGTGACAAATAAGCTACCACAGAAACTTAACTACACCTAATAAACATATGTTAACAAAAATAAGCTAAGGAAAATAGCAAATAAGCACAATAAAGCAGATAAGCAAAATGTACTAAAACTGTTAAACCACAACCTAAGTATGCACTTTTGAGCTTAAAATTAAGCCACAAAACAGAACCTTATGACCAAAAGACCTCAAAACAGATTAAAATTGGACTTCAAAGACCACATATCATTTTTCAAAAAGCAGTTTGAAATAAAGGATAAGCCAGAAAATAAGTTGAAAAGGCAGTTTCTCAAATTTTCAATTTTTGACAGATTGTACAATAACAAAAACAACAAATGTAGGCTAAAATGTTTTGGTTCTAACTTGTTTTAACCATTCATTAGACACAAAAACATCACACATTCATAAGATTGCAAGATCTAATCAATAGCACTGATTTACACACCAAGATCTTCACAGATTCAGACAACCACTAATATAAGATAAGATTTTAAGATTTAACACTCAACAGCTTTTGGAAACTGAATTTTAGGACTAATATAAGCTAAACTAAACTGACTCAAGTGTCAAAAGCTCATTCTGACCCATTTTGACCCACATACTCAGTTAAACCAAACACCCCTTTAAAAGTTAAAATGCCTTTTCTAACTTGAAGACTTAAAATTTAGAATTAAAACCTTAAAGACCAAATGTTATTTAACTTAAATTAAACCTAATGCACCATCTTAAACACAAAAATAAGCCAGAATCTAAAGATTAGCAATTATGCTATGATATAAGCTATTTAGACAGATTTAAAGAAAAACTTGCACAAATAAAATTCAAACTACAACCTAGGAAAAATAAGCATTAAACATCATAAACAAGCATAAATAAGCAGGCACAAACAAGAAATAAGCACTAATAAGCAGTTGAACAGTGAATGAGCTAAAAAGTGAAAAATGGAAACTTACAAAAGTCCAAGCTTTTGTATGAATGATTCTTAGACCCAAATCACTTTCCTAACACCTCCCATGAGGTTCTAACCCATGGCCATCCAAAATACACCATGCTCCAAGATTTTTCAAGTATTTTTTTGTGATTTTTGGTAAAAATGGCTTAATCCTTACAAACTATGAAAAAGCTTGTAAGCCTTAAGTAAACAGCTTATAATAGTAAATAAGAGCTTGTAATGAACTTGTAAAACACTTTTAAATCACAAATAGCTTTAACTTAAAAATGAGATTTTACATAAAACTTTAAATTTCATTAACTTAAAGAAATATTACAAGACTTGAATTAAAAAGTACAATAAGCTAAAATGACTTAAATGTAAGCTGGAAAAAAAATAAACTAGGTTAAACTACATGCCAACAATGGTTACAAGGTCCTATTTTTATACTAAGTCTTCAAGGTCTTCGGGCCTTTGAAGTGTGCTTTCTTTGTGAGAGGAAAAAGCACTTGTGCTAGTTGTGTGAGAGAGGTCCTAGTCTTAATCTTAGCTATCCATTCATCTTGGAGCCCAAGTCTATGATCTTAACCATTGAATTTTTATCATTATCCCTTGTCGAATGGGGTGAGAAGGGATTGCCAACATGGAAATTGCCCATGTGAAGTGGGGTTTGGTTGAGGGTGATAGGTTTGTTATTTAGTTGCAGAGGGCAGAGGTGAAGGAGAAGCATGAATAAGGAATTTTGGCGCCATTTTTCATTTTTTTGTTTTATCCCTGTTTTGGTGTTAAACAGGGGTGAAGTTTGGGAGATTTACACATTTGACCCTTGATGATGTGTGACATTATTTCACCCACAGTCCTAGTGGGGTGAAAGATATAAAGGATTTGGCAACAATGGCCCCTGAGGGTGTATAGAGTTATTACATGGGAGGTCCTTGTGGCTTAACAAAACCTAACAGCCGTTGGTTGGGCTGTCAACTCAGTTAAGGGGAATGGGCTGTTAGGTCTAAAATTCAGGATCAATAAGCAATAAAGTATATAGTCTAGAGAGAGAAAGTAAAGAGAGAAAGAGGAAGGAGGAGGATTAGATAAAAGATTCAATGAGATTAAGAAACACTTAGAGACACTAGAAGACACACCTCACAAATGAGGTGGTGGAGGTGTATTTATACCCTTTTACAATGAATGACCATGGATCCCTTGTCTTCTAGACATTTATAATTTAGCCCCTTTGACTTATAGTCTTTGACTATTTACCATCTACCTAACCTATTACACAATAATATTTCATTATTTATTACAAGACATTTATCTCAATAAGATCGTCACTTTTATCAATCCTAACAATCTTCCCCTAAGGGACGATCATTGAGATCTCTCTTTGATTACATTAATGATCATCATTTTCTTATTCGTAACAATCTCCCCCTAAAGGATGATTATTGAGATCTATCTTGTGACCTTGATCTTTGAACTTGAATGCTTGTTTGTCTTGAGTCTTGTTGTGTAATAGTGGTCTTGTTCCAGTCATGCACTTGTGATCTTGATCTTTATCTTTTCATTTTCTTTCGTCTTTGCCTTTAAGATCTTCTCAAATCATCATTCTTTACCGTGAATCCATCTTGATTTATCTTTTGAAGCTTCTAACTAACATACTCATACTTTCTTGACATCTTACACTCTTTCTCATGTAGAACCTTTGTCTTGATCAATAACCTGATGATTTAAGGAAGTTCTTTGGTTTATCAGAGTTGCAGAAGTGTATCTTTGAACTTTGAGTATGAGAAATGAAGGTATG
>BQNB010119047.1:3000-20884 GCA_026074375.1 Tanacetum coccineum
TCTTTTTATTATTGATTCTCATATATTTTATCCTTTTGTAGATTTTGACCTTTTCGCCTTGGTTAAGGGCATTTGGTTGAGATCTGCATTTGAGTTGTTTTATATATGTGTACTATCCCACGAATCAATCTCCGAGGAAGTTGATGAGTGACGGAAAAATGCGGGGGTTGATATTGGTCAAAACCGGAATAAATCGGGTTATAACAAAAATTAGGATCATAATTTTGGTTCATCGGTTGACATTGAAAAGTTTCATGAAGACCCCTGTAGTTAGCACAATAAGGCTCATCGAAGATTAATTGATCACATTGAAATGTCTCATGAGGGCCGCCACAACGGATACAACAAAGATATTATGGAGGAAAACTCGGTGAATTTTGTGGATAATAATTTTCACTATAGTTTTGATTGTAGCACGGTTCCTGCTCATAGACAAGCGGGAACCGTGGCGAACAATCATAGCCATAGTGAGAATCGTTTCCACATTTCTCACACGAGTTTGATTCGTACTGGGGTTGTGAAGGTGGGTAGGAAAATTTGGGTGTTTCATCATTTGAAATGGGATCGGGGTTTCTAACAAACTCTTCTCTGAAATTTATATTGATACAACGCCGACAATTTTCACCGTTAAACGGACCTCCACACCACGAGAATTGTGAATACCAAGGCATGTTGAAGAATTATCGGATAAGAAGTTAAAGAGAATAAGAATTAAACAAATAAGAGGATAGAGAAGATTATTTATATATTTTTATAATAATATAAAAAATTAAAGAAAGAAAAATATTTTTAGTAACCGAAAGTCAATAGTGCACGGTAGCTCTCTAGAAAACGCACAAAGAAGCGGAGGAGCGGGTAAGCGCGAAGCGTTTTAAAAACCTTTTCCTTTCGGGTCGAAGTTCGTAGGATCGACCCTCCTTATACCTCTCTTATAGTTTGTTAACTAAAGGTGAGCCGAAACGACAATTAACAAACGGTTATTTTTAATATTAAAATAAAAGAAAATAAGAATAGAAGTGTAAAATATTTTTGTATTTTTTATATAATAGAAGAAAATATTCACAAACGGAAAATGATAACTTCACGAGGAAGGGTTTTCAAAACACTAATCTTCGAACGAAACACGATAATCGTAACATACTTCTCGGCAACGGCGCCAAAAACTGCCTCGATAAAATATATATAATATATAATATCAAATAGTAATAATATAGAGAGTATCCCGTTTGATATAAAAATTGCTTGAGGACAAACAATATTTTTATCTCCCGGATGTCGTATCCCGACGGGAGATGAATTTGAAATTCACGAAAGCGTTTTCGAAGAATAATGCTTGATTATCTTTTAAAGCTTTTGGTTTTAAAAACTACTCTTTAATACTAAGAAAATTAAATAAATTTTTGCAAATTATTAATCACTAATCCGCTTATTTAACTTCCCCATTAATTCCACTAAACACCCAATTTACTTAACAAGATAAAATTAAACTACTCGTACTCATTACTTGATCATAAACAAAGATAAACATATTTAAACAAAGTCTAAACTAATGTATTGAAAAGGGTAGAAAATTTGACCGATTGATAGAGCGCAGTAAACGATAACCACCGATTTTAATAAGCTTAAAGAAATAATCAAATTCTTTCTAGCTTATTAAATCCTTAAGCTCCGCGCCTCATGAGTTGACCGGTACCAAAACCAATTAAACATCAAACTGTTAAATGAACACAGTTTATAACAATTACAATATCTATTTCTGCTAATATTATTACTCAGCCCAACAATCAATTCGTATTGCCTAAACAATTGTCAGCACAAGTCAATTCACAAAACGAATAGCCCAACAACAAACCATGGCCCAATTGTTACTCCAAAAAATCTAAACAAAGGCCCAACAGGAAAATATTAGAACTTATCAAACACGTTTTTGCATTTACTTAAACTATATAAGCAGTAAGCATAGTAAGATAAGCCACTCAGACCATCAAACATGAACTTAATAAGCTACAATTAAGCAATAGCTCAGAATAAGCAAAACATCACAGAAGAAAAATATTCAAAATTAGCGGACCAATAAAACTTGGACGAGATTACATACATGACTCAATAGAAGAAGCCAGTTTTAATCCAAATAAGTTCAACCAAGACTAATAAGCTACGAAAATCTAATCCTTATACCAAATAAGCCATATAAAATAAGCAATTATATCCTTAACTAATAATCACTTTAATCAAAACTAGATTCTAATACAGAGCAATATGAGATCAAACCACGAATAAGCAACAATAATCCACTTATATTTAAAGCACCCCCCCAATCGAAAAACTGTTTGACCTACGAATTTAAATAAGCTAACAGAACTTAAACTATTTAAATCTCAAAAGAATAGCAATAAACAACAATTTTTTATCCAAACCATATATGTCAAATTGATTTAAATAAGCTATTTAGTAGCTTATTTTATCAGATAATAAGAGGTTCTAAGGAACTCAAGGAAAGGCTTAATCACAAAATAAGCTAAAACCAAGTTTATTGTAGCATTTATTACTATTCAAAAATATTCAATATTTAAGAGATGAGATCAATAAGCTGTATAGGAGGCTTATAAGATTAGATCTCATAAGATTTTAAGAAATTTTAAATTAACAGCTGAGCAAAAGCTTAAACGAATAGTTTACGAAGTATAAGAATAGAAACAAAAATAGATATATCAATCTTTCATTTCTCAAATAATAAGCACTTACATTATTCGAATAAGCTGATAAACAGCTTAGTACAAATTAAGTCAAAAGGAAAACACAATAAGCAAAAAACATTGAAAAATAAAGCTCCACTGCAAACTAGAGAAAAGCTTCAAACTAAATTCCTAACTCACTAAAAATGAAGGGAGCATCTTGGATTTTATAGTGGGAGAAGGGCGTTTTTGTAAATCATTACACCATTATTAAGCAATCGTTGGCCTTCACACAGATTGAGGTCTGCAGAAAAATAGATCCAGCCGATCATTTCATAACACGTGGCCTTCTTGGCTGCTACTTGTACCAGTAATTCTCGACTGTTGGATCATTTTCATTCACATTTTGAAATGTATTAAGAGATATTCAACTGTTGCTGCCAACGTAGTTCAAGTAGTATTCGCCCAATCCATTTGAGTGAAGTCTCACGTGACAACCCCTTATTTATTATTTGTTGCACATGACCGTGACATCATGCTGCGTCAACCTTTTAAAAATTTAGTTTAGTTAAATCTTGTTGGCTTTAAATGGGATTTTTGATAGCCTTGGGCAGGCCCCGACCCAATAAAATGGGTTACGGTGGCCAATAAATTCTTAGGGGCACCATTAGGAATCATTTTCTCCGCGCTCTTCAATGGCATTGTCAGGGACTTTTCACGAATTTGTCTTTGATCTTGACATATTAAGCATTCATTGATTGACACAAACCAGTAAATTCTGTTGTTGCATTGTTTTCAATTCGTATTTACCTTCAAGAACATTAAAAATACAAACAAAAAATATTTTGCAAAGATATTTATCCATACTGTAGCTATTTTTAGTCCTTTTTATTAGTGTTTTGCTGTGTTATAAATGGATGTGTGTTTTAGACACATCATTGAAGAAAGAAAGAGAAAGGCTTGACAGAGAAAAAGCTCAACAAGTTAACAGAAGACAACATAGTTGGAAGATGTTCAGGCTAAATTAATGCTGTTATCAGTTGGCTTAAAGACTGCAAGCTCAAGATCAAGATTGATTGACTATGATGGAGTCTTTGCCCCTGTTGCAAGTGTAACACCCCCAAATAGGGTCGCAGTAGAATAAGGGTCCGGGGCGTGTTACTTCATAGATCAATAACACAAGATATATATATAGAATAACCAAAAAAGTCGTTTAAAAATGATACATTAGATTTAACAAAGTATTTGTTAAATAAGCCCGAAGCTTTACTTGTTCACTTGTTCAATAATACAAAGATTTCAAGTACCATAAAGAATACAAAAATGTAATGCGACAAAATCTTTAATGCGTGTTATCAAATCAATACCCCAATGTATCCTTGTTTTTAACCTCGTGCTTATTGACCTCCTGAAAAACATTGCTTTAAAACGTCAACAATAATGTTGGTGAATTCATAGGTTTGATAAATCATATATTGTAGGACCACAAGATTTCCCAAGTGTATGATAATGCAACAGATGCAGACATCATATAAATGTAATTACGTTGCCCTAAGCTCATGACACTGAAGCTCGACATAAATGAATACCATATAAATGGCCTACATTGCCCGTGATGATGTTCTAACCCGCAACATCCTATGTTCGACATGGTATACGTTCGTTTGCCCAGTGATAGCTAATCACCTGAACGGGGATGTCAATCCCAATAGATCTATTCATAACATTCGCGCTCACAATCCAGTAACTGACAGTTCTGTTATGGGTCAACTAGGGTTATCGCTACTTAGGCAACACGTAATCATAATGTAAAACTTAACCACTTGTGTCCAATTGTAAAACAATGCATGTTTCTCACCCCAAAAACTTATAAAACAAAATCATGTAAAATGTGGGGCTATGAACTCACCTCAGCAGTGAAGTGAATGAGTAATAATCGAGTAAGTGAAATAACGAGTCACGGACGAATCCGAAGGCAACCTAATCAAACATAGGTTGTATAAGTACTATGCACTTCGATAACTAATATCGTATACAATCCTATATAAGCTCATCACCATTATTTTAATTTATAAATTGTAGTTATAATGCCGAAAACGTTTATAATTATCATTTTAGAAAAACTAGCATAACTTTCCCGTTTTAAACCCGTTTCTCGCGTTTCTTACTTCCACGTCTTCGTATTAAGATGATATATAAAAATATTACATTTTTATATTTTATAACCTTCTGATGAATAGTACTTTTACTGTTTATGGCGTTTTATAAATTTAATTGTCGTAAAACCCGTAAATGCAACAACTTATTCGTTTTAATCCCGATTTCAGCGATTCCTTCGAGCACGTCTTCGTTATTGAAATTATCACATTTTTATAAAGTGGGGTCTGTTGATGAACAGTAATTTTTACTGTTCATAGTTTATAAAATTACTTTTATAAACTTTAATTATCGTAAACGTCGTATTTTATTCGTTTTAGCTCCGTTTTTAGTAATTCTTTCGAGCACGTTCTCGTAATTGAAAGTTCTATTTATTTATGAGGTTTACAAAAATAAATGTTTCTGTCATGAACAGTAACTTTTTATAAAATTTTTGTTTTATAAAGTGTGGTAATTACGTAAACTCGGGAAATTCATAACTCTTTCGTTATTAATTGAAAAATTACGATTCTTATCATTTTGAAATCCTAATAGTATGTACAATCTGTGAAAAATATTAAACTTTCTGTTTTAGAAGTATTTTATAACTTGCTTTTATAAAGTTTATTTTATAAAATCGGTATTAACGTAAATCGTGTTTTTATCGTATCTTTTTCGTTATTAATCCGTTTTTCGAGTTTCTTACCTTTTTGGAATCGTCATGAGGCGTACTATATTTATAAAACATGATAGGGCTGTCACCATACACGAATCAAAACAGCCCCTTTGTATCTTGTTTATAGTTAATTATATAAGCTTGTTTTTATATACTTTTCTAACTTAGTAAAATTGACCACAAGTTTTCACAACTTCTTTTTACTCTTGTCATAATATATTAAATGGCCATGGTCCATATTTTATCCATATAAGTCCATGATAACAAGATTTACAAGTCATTAACATCACATGAAAACATAAACTTTCCTTAAGTAACTTTTAACTACAAGTTTATACTTGAACTTTTTATACTTAAACCAAGATTGTACAACACTTATAACCCCATTTTAACATGATATTACCATCAACATGACATGTGTATAAGTGTACAAAATCATAATCACAAGTAAAAATCCATTCCATATGATTAAAAGTTTCCTAATGGTGATTTTTGCTACATAGAACATCATATACATAAAATAACAAATGTAAGTTTATAAAGAGATTTAGATAACCTTAATGAGATGTAGTATGATGACCAAACAAATCCAAACCCTTGTTTGGATTATAACCCTAGCTTTTCTAACCAAGAAAACCCTACTTTGCAAATAAAACCCTAGGGGCTTTTTCCCTCTTTCTTGTTTCAATACTTGTAAATGGTTAACCAATGCTTCAAATCACCTTGAGGTATCTTAGATATGATGTGTGATTACTTGTATGTGTTGTAGAAAAGTTTGTATGATTTATTTGGATGGGTGTTTGTTTGCCGTAGCATAGAAGAGAGGGGGAGGGAGAGTTTGCTTTGATTTTTGGTTAAGTGTTGTGAAGTGTGTGTTCTTTACCACTTGTATGCTAGTATATATGATATAAGCTAGTCAAGGTTGTGCTTAGTTGGTCAAGGAACACCATGAGGGTCTTAAGGAATGTTTATGGTCAAATTGGAACATACATGACTAGGTTTAAATGCAAGAGTGTTGTACAAGACCAAGTTGTAACAATTGTATGCTCTTTGTCCCTCACTTGTTGTTGTTGACGTGGGATGGGGGGGAAAGACCTTCTAGATGATTTTTGGTACTTAACTAAATATCTAGTATGACATATTTAAATTACAAGTTGTAGGTTTTTATTTAAAGTGTAAGTATTGATATTTACATGTCTTGGTTGGTTATTTTCATGTACAATGTGACTAACAACATCAACTTGGGTAAAGTTTAATAAAACTTTGAGTGTTGGATGTAAAAATAAGTATTTGTTGAAGCGTAGATTAATTAATATGGTTCCGGGTATGCCTAAACGAAATTTTATTGCGACACGTACACACTTTACGTAACCGATAAAAATAAAATGAACAAAGACCAAAATTATTCTCAAAATAATTATTTAATACTTGCTTGATGTAAACGTTTAATTGTTTGATGCACGGTACTATCTACATTGCATATGATCATTTTTAGCCTTACGCGATTTATAATTAACGTTTCGATTAAAAACAAACCGTACAATACAAAAATACATAGTGAATTTATTGACTGACGTCATTGACCCTAACATTGGGTGTTATAGTCTCCCCCCGTTAAGTGAGCCTTGTCCTCAAGGCTTAAGACGCGGCACTTTACGATGGTACGGTCTTTGTGAAGAGGTGTGGATATTTCTTCCTAAATTGATCTTCGCGTTCCCATGTGAACTTAGGACCTCTCTTGGTGTCTCCACATAAAACTTGACTAGTGGAATGAGGCTTTGCTTCAACCGTTTAACTTCACGGTCCATGATTTCTCACCGGCTCATCGACAAATTGAAGTTTGCATCAAAGTGAGTCCATCTAACGGAATGGCCCTAATGGTTCGTCGGCAGGCCACTTTTTCAAGTTGGATACATGAAAATATATTGTGAACCCGGCTCTGCCTCTTCAGGAAGCCTCAAGCTTTTATGCCCCAACGGATCCAACCCTTTTCCAATACCTTGAATGGTCCAACGTACCTAGGGTTTAAACTCCCCCGTTTGCCAAAACGTACGACCCCTTTCTAAGGCGAATCTTTAAGCATAACTTTATCCCCAACCTGAAATTCCATCAGTTTACGCTTTAAATCCGCGTACTCTCCCTCTCCCCCCACCCCCCCCTTTGTTCGATCTGAAGCGTGCAGCTATGCATTCTACTTCTTGAGGTTGAATGATCTTCTCAGTTGTTTCTTGCACTATTTCTGGACCAGTGAGTTGAACTTCTCCAACCTCGGCCCAACAAATGGGTGAACGACACTTTCGACCGTAAAGTGCTTCAAATGGTGCGGCCTTGATGCTAGCGTGATAGCTATTGTTATATGAGAACTCGACTAATGGCAAATGGTTAACCCAACCCTTTCCAAAGTCGATTGCACAAGCACGCAACATATCCTCGAGAGTTTGAATAGTCCTCTCGCTTTGCCCGTCTGTTTGTGGATGGTACGCAGTACTCATATCCAGACTAGTACCCAAAGCATTCTGAAGTGACCTCCAGAAATTTGATGCGAACCTAGGGTCACGATCACAAATAATCGAGAGAGGTATTCCATGCCTCGTGACCACCTCCTTTAGGTACATTCTTGCAAGTTTATCCATCGGATCAGTCTCTCTCATCGGTACAAAGATTGCGGACTTAGTGAGTCGGTCAACAATCACCCAAATAGTGTCGTAGCCTTGTGACGACTTAGGAAGCTTCGTGACAAAATCCATAGTGATGTTGTCCCACTTCCATTGAGGTATATCGGGTTGTACCAACAATCCTGATGGCCTTTGATGTTCTGCCTTGACCTTGGCATAAGTCAAACATTTGCTAACATAGGTGGCGATGTTTGCCTTCATATTGGGCCACCAATATAGCTTTTTCATGTCTTGGTACATCTTTTCAGAACCCGGATGGATAGAATACTTTGACTTGTGGGACTCGTGCATGATCACAGTCCTCAAATCACCATAGCATGGTAACCAACTCCTGCCATTGAAGCATAGAGTTCCATCCGCACGGGGTTCCAACTTTTCCGTTCTAAATTTCTCCGGATCCTTAGAATTTTCAACCAACATGCCTCCAACATCTTCGTTCTTGATGTTCTCTGGTTTCCGTGCTTCAGTTTGAGCATCTAAAATTTGTTTGGGAAGATTCAAACCTATAGTCATGACTAAGGCTCGAACCCTTAATGGTGGCTCTCGTTCCTTCCTGCTCAAGGCGTCAGCGACAACATTTGCTTTCCCTAGGTGATAACGAATCTCGCAATCGTAATCACTAAGCAATTCTAACCAATGACGCTGCCTCATATTCAGCTCCTTTTGATTAAGAATGTGTTGTAGACTCTTGTGATCCGTAAACACCGTACACTTGGTTCCGTACAAATAGTGTCTCCAGAGTTTCAGAGAAAACACTACCGCTCCAAGTTCCAAATCATGAGTCGTATAGTTCTTCTCATGAATTTTCAGCTGGCGTGATGCATAAGCAATCACCTTCTCTCTTTGCATCAACACAGCGCCCAAACCTTTGATCGAAGCATCGCAGTATACGATAAAATCTTCGCTTCCTTCAGGTAAAGCCAGAATTGGTGCACTACACAACTTCTGCTTCAATAGTTGGAACGCTGTTTCTTGTTTGTCACCCACTTAAACTTGACCTTCTTCTGAGTGAGCTTGGTCATTGGTTTGGCAATCTTCGAAAATCCTTCGATGAATCTTCGATAATACCCAGCAAGACCTAAAAATTGACGAATCTCCGTTGGTGACTTAGGAGATGCCCAATCTTTAATGGATTCGATCTTGGCAGGGTCCACGTGAATACCCTGGCTGTCAATCACGTGACCGAGGAACTGTACTTTAGGAATCCAAAATTCACACTTGGAAAATTTGGCATACAACTCCTCTTTCTTAAGCAACTCTAAGATTAACTTAAGGTGCTCTTCGTGCTCTTGCTTGTTCTTCGAATATATTAGAATATCGTCAATAAAGACAATCACGAATTTATCCAGATATGGTTTGCACACCCGATTCATAAGGTCCATGAATACGGCAGGTGCGTTTGTCAAACCAAATGGCATAACTTGAAATTCATAATGGCCGTAACGAGTTCTGAAAGCGGTTTTCGGAATGTCTTCTTCTCGAACCCTCAGTTGGTGATAACCTGACCTTAGGTCGATCTTCGAGTAGACACTCGACCCTTGAAGCTGATCAAATAAATCATCAATTCTTGGGAGCGGATAACGGTTCTTCACCGTTAGCTTGTTCAATTCCCGATAATCAATGCAAATCCGGAATGATCCGTCTTTCTTCTTGACAAACAAGACTGGAGCTCCCCAGGGTGAGTAACTAGGTCTTATAAAGCTTTTGTCAGATAGTTCTTTTAGTTGCTCTGACAACTCTTTCATTTCAGAAGGTGCTAATCGATAAGGCGCCCGAGCTATGGGTGCAGCACCCAGTACCAAATCAATTTGGAATTCTACTTTTCGAGTCGGAGGAAGACCCGGCAAGTCCTCAGGAAAAACTTCAGGAAAATCTCGAACTATTGGTACATCCTCAAGTCGCTTCTTCTCTGACTTGTCTTCAACCTCCTTTGTAGTAACATGTGCCAAAAAGACTGGACATCCTTTTAGCATGTATTCTTGTGTTTTGGAGTACGAGATAATGTGCAGACGAGCCTCGTGTCCCTGTTGATTCCCGTCATCGTGAACAATTAAATGTTTCATTCCCCAGGGGATACGAACAGTCTTCCTCGGCACACAACAATGATTGCTTGGTACTTTGCCAACAATCCAATACCAATTATAGCGCAAAACCACCAAGTTTCAGCGGACATTAAAATTAATGTTGAATGGGTTAGTTAGGAGATTTTAATGTGCCAACCCTAAGGATAGTGTTTAACCCAATTATTCTCCCGTCAGCTAGTTCGACATCATAATAGTGATCTAAGGTAGATGGCGTGATATCAATTTGGGAACTAAATGCAGTAGACACAAAACTCCTATCGGCACCAGTATCAAATAATATAGAAGCATAGCGGTTGTTGAGAAGGAACGTACCCGTTACGACGTTGGAGTCTGGGTTTATCCCTGCATGTCCCACCGCATACACTTTGGCTGGAGCCCTGTCCTTACCAACTTGATTTCCATGGTTTTTGTTGTTCTTCAGCTTTGGACATTCCCTCTTGAAGTGTCCTTGAACTCCACACTCAAAGCAAGTAGGTTTCTGGCTTGACCCAGTGCCCCTCTGATTGTTAGAATTGTTGGCATTTCCCGCACTCCTACAGTCACGGGAAAAATGGACAAATTTGTTGCATTTGTGGCATTTCGGAGCACATGGACAGTCGTGGTGATAGTTGCATTTAGAGCATATGGGTTTAGATCCCCCGTATGGCTTCTTTTCACCAGTCCCTCCAGTATAAGCCATGCTAGTGTTCTGCCTCTAGTTCTGTTGTTGTTGGTTTTGATTGTTTCGGGAAGTGTTTTCAAACTTCCTTTTGTTCTCAGCCTGTCTTTCAGCAATGGTGCTGAATTTCTTATCCATTAGTTCAGTGGCTATTTCAACAGCCTCTTGCATGGTTTTCGGCTTTAATGCTACAATATTTCCATGGATCATGTCGGGCAATCCGCCGACGTACCTTTCAATCTTGTCAGACTCTTCAGGAAACATCCAAACACACAGGAGTGCTAGTTCCTAGAAACGTTGGTTGTACCCTACCACATCAGTACCCTTTACTTTCAAATTCTACAATTCAGCCTCGAGCTTTTTCATCTCGTTCCATGGACAGTACTTGTCAGTCATTTTCTTTCTAAAGCTCGGCCCAAAGTCAATGCATATGCCAGCTTCAACGACTTGACAGTATAACATGGATCCACCAGGTTAGTGCCACCTGTAGAAGTGTATAAGTGGAAAACTTAACCTGATTTTACTCACTTGGCAGTAGTTGCTTATGCGGGAAAATAGTCTACATCCTTTTGTACATTGAGTTAATTCAACAACTCCACTAGTGCCTTTGTTAATATAGCAGGTTTGCATCTTCATAAATAGTTTTGGTATGTGCTTTCTCGAAACAAAGAGTTCAAAGTACTTCTGCCACCCGTTCCGAAGTCGTGGCTGTCTGCCACATTACTATGTTTGCATCACGTTGCCGTGTGTGTATGTTAGCGGCAGTGACACCTCTGGTCAATCACTTGCCCTGAAGTTGGGTATTAGTGACGATGTGGTGGTGGTTGTTGTTGGGCTGGGGTTTGGTGTAAGGGGTGTTGACCTTTTGACTCGTCTCTGGTGCCATGTTCTTCCTATCACAAGAAAAATAATTTTATACAGAAGTATTATTTCAATATATATCATAACCATGAATGGGACATATACATGAATAATATTAAGTAATGATCAAATTCACACAGTTGAATGTAATTACTACAAACTGGAATTGTAACTCTCTTCAAGATTTTTTAACAAATCGATTTTCATTCCATAAATCAAATTCGATTACAGAAAGTGGACTATTAATACAAACCATTACATTATATAAATTGGAAAAACATACATGCAATGGTTCAGATACAATATGATCATAACGATTAGGTTACAAAATATAACATAACTCCTGATAGCTCTTTCTAGCCAGGATTGGAAAACCGTATTAACTTAGTATGGCGATATACAACATAAGTTAGACAAAAGACAAATAGATCCATACTGGATAGCTAATCAATACAATAGTTAATCTATACACCTGCTAGCTGGGGTGTAAACATTAAAAAACTTAGCAGGCTATATAGTTGGTATGTGCTTAATTACAAATACCTTTTACCTATAAAAAATACATGCTTTTAAATAACCAAAACCGACCTTAAAAGGCCAAATATTCGTTGTTTCTGCTAATTGTGTTTTGTTTTGCAGAGGAGGCCTCGTGAACTAACCAAGGGGGGAAAAAGGAACGAAAAATAAACAAAAGCCAAAACGGACAAAAACCGGAATCTGGAATGGAACAAAAGACTGTGAAAGACAAAGCCAA
Organism: Tanacetum coccineum; assembly: GCA_026074375.1. NCBI lineage: Eukaryota > Viridiplantae > Streptophyta > Magnoliopsida > Asterales > Asteraceae > Tanacetum > Tanacetum coccineum. Next base: position 15,520 of record BQNB010119047.1, read on the forward strand.
ATCGAAGACTGAAGATGCGGGGAAATAAGTCAATCAAGTCAACCAATAAAGTCAACAAGAAAGTCAAATGACGTCAAAGTCAAAGTCATCCCAAGCTACAACACGCAGAAGGGCCAATGTCAAAGAAAATATAAGTTTAGGGACTGCAAAATTAGTCAAACCCTAAACTTACTTTATAAAGTTGATTGAAGAAAGAGATAAGACGAGAAACAATGAAGGAAAGGGATGTTGTTTTGGCAATATTCCTATATAATGTGACAAGTGGGGGGGCACCAAAACTGCAAACCCCACTTGCTTGTCAATCAACATGGAAGAATTGTGAAAAGAGTTATATAACTCTTGGGGTCTTGTTTTGCCAAGTCCCAAAATGTTATACAACCTCAAGGACCATAATTCGTGCATCTAGCCTCATGTATATTTGCAGTCGGGGGCCAAATGTTTGCATCTCATATTTACTCACTCTGTTACAAACCCCCAATTCCTATATGTTCATGCTAGTTTTTCCCTCCCAAACAATATAACGGGTTGTTTTTACAGTTTTTTTTCACCACATGAACCTTAACCACCCAAATTGGTTAGTCATATCCACACCTCCTCTAATACCTTTACCAGCGTTTTTGTGACATAAGTTGGCAATATCCCATCATCCCCCCAGGACCTTTTTTCGATGGACGACTGAGGTTTGTGCATTGTAGTTTGATGGGCAACTTGTGGTTTGGAGGGCGTACAAGAGCAATTTTTATAATTTCTTCTGTCGCGGTGTGTTGGGAGTATTTATGATATGTATACCCACTCCCCCCACCCCCCCCCCCATAACGTTCTGTATTTTGGTTTAATTGTGTATTTAATACCATGTTGTCTGGTGTGGGGGGGAGTTAAGTATTTGGAAGTGGTTATTGAATTGTGGGGATTTCGTTTTTCGGTGGGGGTTGTTGAATTTTAGGTGGGGGTTTGGGTTCCACCTCTAGGGGGTGTGGAGGGGGTAGGCGGGGTAAGCATATAAAATTTTAATACAAACTTCAAATAACTCAGGGTTTTCTGGTGGAGGTTAAATGGGGTGTGTGAGAGGTGGGCCTGGGGTCAATACAGGGACAGGGGGGGTTCCCCCCCCCCCCCTGTGTTACCCTTGTGTCATGAAGGGGGGTAGGAAGTCGTAGCTTTTTTTCGATTTTGGTGTCTGCGGTGGCTGGCGGTTTGTTGAGATTTTTCAGGGGTATTACTGTTAAATTCCACATCGTTCTTTTCTTATATTGTGTTTTATATTTTGTATTTACCCGGTCATAAAGAGATATTGCTCATTTGATTTTGACTTTTTGGTAAAGCCATTGAAAGAAATTATATGCTTTTTTCAGCAGTTTTGAGATGGGAGATAAACGGACTTTGAGGATTGGGGGGGGCAACATGTGGTCTGGATTGTTTTGGCATAGATCGATGTGTTAAGTGGGGAAGAACACAGGGGGGACGGTAGTAGTATTGTTTGAATTAGGGGGATGGGATGGGTTGCACGATAGGAGTGCGGTTAGTGGTGAGGGTAATGAACGGGGGTAGGTGGGAGGGGATTTGGGGGGGGGGATTAGAGAGGGTGGTTATGGTTTATTGGCGTTTATTCTTCTACTACATTACCTACCTTTTGGTACACCGCTAGTTTGTATTTTATGTTTTTAAACATTGTGTGTAACTTACGTTTCTTCTTTAATAATTTGTCCTCTACGCTATTATCAGTCATAGGTGTTGATTGGGGAATAGCCTTGATGACCCGGCAAACTAGCTTAATTTTGATTTTCGACAAGTCGACCAAGGGCTTGGATTGATGGTTTTGCATCATACCCCCGCGCCACCCCCTCCTCCTCCCCCCAATTACGGTCAAAATAAGTAGAAGTAGAATAAAAGGTTTTTTAAGTTTTAGCTTAAAAATGGATTTTTATACCACTTTGGTTTGACAGTTTTTAAGTCTAAAGGGGTTGTTGGGGATAACTTTAAAGGCGGGTCTAAAAAGGGTTTGGCATAGGGTATGGTTCTTGGTCATTTAGCACTTGTTTTAAATTACTTTTTAAGCTGTTTGTAAAACTTTTTAGTTGAAAATTGTTTTTCATCAAGTATTAAAAAACCCTTCTTTGAAACTGTGAAAATTTTAAAGTAACCCACAAGTGCTTATTTGAATTAAGCACTTGTGGTTTGAGTTTTTCCGTACATCAAAAAGTGTGTGATTTAGTGTGTTTTAATTTAAAGTGGTCTTTGTCACCAAGACCCTTGCCCTTTTGACTTTGTGAGTCAAATTCACCCAAACTCTTTATGTCACAGTTTTAATAAGCCCCAAACACCTTTTTCACAGTCAAAAATAAGCAAGTAAAATTGAGATTTATAAAGCTGATGGAAAATTGGTGCACAAACACCTTGGCTTATATAACTCCATTTGTTTTTTTTAGGCTTATTTGATTGTTTTAGAGCTTATTTGTCAGCTTTTTGCAAGCTGTCAAATAAAGCCCTTAGCTTTAAGCTTAAATCTCCCCTGTGCAAAGGGGGGGGGGGTGGTGGGGGGGGGGGGGGGGGGGGGGGGGGGGGGGGGGGGGGGGGGGTGGGGGGGGGGGTGGGGGGGGGTGTGGGGGGGGGGGGGGGGGGGGGGGGGGGGGGGGGGGGGGGGGGGGGGGGGGGGGGGGGGGGGGGGGGGGGGGGGGGGGGGGGGGGGGGGGGGGGGGGGGGGGGGGGGGGGGGGGGGTGGGGGGGGGGGGGGGGGGGGGGTGGGGGGGGGGGGGGGGGGGGGGGGGGGGGGGGGGGGGGGGTGGGGGGGGGGGGGGGGGGGGGGGGGGGGGGGGGGGGGGGGGGGGGGGGGGGGGGGGGGGGGGGGGGGGGGGGGGGGGGGGGGGGGGGGGGGGGGGGGGGTGGGGGGGGGGGGGGGGGGGGGGGGTGGGGGGGGGGGGGGGGGGGGGGGGGGGGTGGGGGGGGGGGGGGTGGGGGGGGGGGGGGGGGTTTTTAGCCCTTTTTCTTTGTCTTGTTGAGGTTCTAAAGCCCAAGATTGTGGCTTATTTTAAAGAGCTTGGTAGCTATTGTATTTCAAGTTCCTCAAAGTTTCAGCCCGTGAGAGCTTATTAGCTAGCTTATTTCAAGCCCAAAACATGCCCTTTGGATGTTTTTTGAATCCATTAGGCTGAGGGATATGCTTATTTTTGATTTTAAGCTTATTGAGCTTTTCCCATAAGCTCAATTTGTTTGTCCTAGTAGCTTTAGGTAAGTTAGATTTTAGTTTAGTTTGTTATTCTTTTTTCTAGCTTTTTTGTCATAGCTTTAAGCATTTTAGCCTCTTTAAGCTTTCATTTAAGCTTTTCTGGCCTATAATATAAGCTTCCCTCAACTTATTGGCGAACTTAAGCCTTTTAGACTTTTAAGATTATTAGGGTTGTTAGGCCCATCTCAGCTTAATTTAGATCTTGCCTTTAGCTTTTAATTGACCTCAAGTTCAAGTGGACTTTGCATTTTTTGCATTTAAGTCAATAATAAGCATTTCACGAAAGTTCGCAAGCTTATTTTTAAGCTTATTTTATTGGTTTTCAGCAAAGCTCTAGTTGACAACGTGTTAAGCACCACGAGTCTTACAACCTTTGCTTCTTTGAGTTTTCAAAAAAAAAAAGGGGAAAGCACTGGTGGGGAGCAAGACCTCGAAACCCGGGATCCAAGCGATACTCCATTTAACTCACACCACACTTAAACCACTGCGCCTTGGGTCTTTTTCGTTAAAGACTCAAGTGCAATATATTTAATGTGTGTTTTGCCCAAATTAGACTAATATATAGATGTTTAGCATTATTTTCACAGCTTATTGCATAGATGTGTGAAGTTTGTATTTTTCATAGGATTGTTAAGTTGTAAAGTATTTTTAGAAAATTTTTCAGAATTTTTAGTAATCGTTTAGTATTTTTTATAATTTAATTTAGTTAAAAGTTTATTTAATTCATAATAAATATAAAAATTATCAAAAAAATATTTTGCTTTTTTTAGAAAATTTTCTTTTATCATCTAGTTTGTAGGAAAAATATAAAAATTTTCGTAGGGTCATTTTTATAACTTTTCCTTTTTTAAAGAACGGGTCCGGGTACGGGATTTTGTTTTGACTCGTTTTTGGGTCAAACGAACTCCGTTTTCGGTCTAGTCTTTTTCATTCTTCGTTATTTGATCCTAGAGTAGTTTAGAAGCGAAAAATTTCCTTCGTAGGCTTATTTTTACAAAGTTTTAGGTTTTCCCCCTTTTGTCCGGGATTAGTGGCCTTCGTTTTCTAGTTTAATTTAATATTTTCTAGGTTTGTCTTAAAACGTTTAGTTCGTTATGGTTTAATTTGACTTTTTCAACTTTCCCAAACTCATTCCTTCCTTCAACTCAAATCTTCGAATCGTATTCGATTTTCCATTCCGCCCTAGTGGGGATTCACGGACCGGGAAAGCTCTATACTACTTCTCGGTATCATTGATTCTGCTTTTTTACACTTCTTTATATATTTTATATTTTATTATATATTATATATATTTACGGTGTGAATCCGGCACGATCAATTTTTGGCGCCGTTGCCGGGGAGGCTGTGCAACCGTTTATCTTTACGTTTGACCATCTGTTTTTGAAATTGTGAATATTTTCTTTTATTATAAAAATATAAAAAAGTACAAAAATATTTTTCATTTCTTTTAGTATAATTATCAGATAAAAACCAAAGAAAAACCAAAAATATAAAAACATTGTCCATAAAAAAAAAAAATAAAATTCACAAATTGGTAAAACACCAAAATATAATATTCTCAACTGAGGTATTATCATAATAAGTTCCGGTGAACTTGTTGGTTCCCAACTCGAACAAAAGATTTAAAAACTTGCCTTTTGTGTCTCTTACGACGTACGGCTCACCTTGGAAAGTTGAACAAACTATAAAGTGGGTATAAGGAGGGTTGTTCCTAGGAACTACGACCCGAAAGGAGAAATAAGCTTCGCGCTATTCCTACTCCTCCGCTCACCTGTGCGTTTATCTTTTTGAGAGCTACCGTGAAGTAAGTAGATTATTTGGTTTAAGTTGTCTTATCTCATTGTCCGTTAAAATCAATTGTGAATTAATCTTTGAAAAACCAAAAAAAAATTAGTGTAAATTTTCTTTTTGTACTTCTATTTTGTGCATGCGCACTCGTTCTCAAGCCCGTAGACGTCGACAACCACAAGTTCGACAAACTTCTGTTGAATCATCTAATCTTGAGAAACCTGATGCTCAAAATGTTGCTTTTGTTTCACAAAGCAAAAGCAGCGCTAATAAGGTTAAGTCTGGTTTTACTGGTGCCTACAGTACTTGCACTCCTTCTACTTCTTCAACCAATATTCCTAAAAAGGAAGTTCT
>BQNB010119048.1:0-20883 GCA_026074375.1 Tanacetum coccineum
TTACACGTCCCAAATGGGATCCTAGGGGGGTCTCGGGTTCATCTTTTCATGTCGGGATTGCTTAAAAGCTCAAAGTTTGACGATTTACAATGTTACCTAAGTTTAATTAATAATCCCATTGCGTTTAAAATCACTTTTCCATAAATCTAGGTTATTCATACGACACATATCACCTTAATCTACTACAAAAATTCTATTTAGACGCTGGCGGTCGGGTCAGGACCGAAAACATAAAATTTTTTTGTTTAAAACTCAACCGAACCATCCTCACAAGTGTGAAAACATTTTAATTCCCAAAATGAGCTTTGTCAAAATCGACTTGCTCAAAATTTACGCTAAAGTCAACTTTTCAGCTTTCATTGGGAAAACTGACAAGGTCGAAAGACTTCGAAATACGAAATTAAAATATTTTATAATACTTAACCCTGGACAAGTTACCGGTTATCACAGTCTAACCCCCTTAAAGGAATTTCGCCCCGAAATTCAACTCAAATCATCGAATCACAACATCGACAGGAAATTCCATTCCTCGACGTATCACATTAGATCACTAGGGTTTAGTCTTTTCAAGCAAGGTTTCTTTCGATTTCTTTAAAGACTAAGTTTTTCCACAGTCCAATTCCTACACTTTCTCATGGTTAATCTACGGCTCTTTGGCCAACACTCACTCAAGATCCCCAAGTAAACCTTACTTGGTCAAACACTCCAGGCTCTACCTTTCTAGGAAGACCGTTTCATTGTCTAAACCTCATCATTATTTGGCTTAAATTTTTTCTAAATCAATCCTACTTATCGAGTACCTTAAATCTCACTTCACTTAGATAGGTCAAGATACCTCTCAAAAGCTTACACAAGAAAAAGTATGATCAGGTTTCAAATTTGATTCACTACAATTCCTTCCAACTTTCCCCGTGACCATTCATGGTCTCTCACCTTCCTATTAGCCTTTCTAACGAAACGGTATAATCGAACAACTCGAATATATTTCAAGTTTACGGAATATACCAACTAAATTGTACACTAACCCTCACAAGAAATGGGTGTCCGCCCTAACACGAGAGACTAATCGTAACACAACCACGCACGGGTAACTGTTCTCACCAGCACTGATCTTATCCATCTAACCGATAATTACACAAAATACTGCTAGTCACTAAAAAAAATTCGAACAAAATTTCCTTCACTGTTATAAAAACGATTTTAATACAAATCATCTAACAACTAATAAGGATTAGTCATAACTACCACTACTCGAAAAAAAACTTTTATAATCATAATACCGACACTAACCAACGCTACTCGGTTTAGTGATGTACACAAACTACTAACCAAACCTCATACATCCTACACATCTCCTCTAGGCTCCTGTCCTCTCCTCATACTATCAACAATCTCAGCCAAATCCAATCGCGTACGCCTCTCCTTTGCGATCTGTAATCGCAACTCTCGGTTCTCCATCTGCGTATCACTAATGGCATGTCACAAAGCTACTCTCTGTGCATCCGTCTGACCTGCCCACGACTTCAGGGCTAATACTGGTCTCTAAATCGCTCCAAAAGTCACTGCAACCCTCTCCTACTCATGCTCTAGGCTCCTAAGTCAATATCTCTGGGAGAAGATCTCATCCCTGACTGCCCCTGACCTAGTAAACAACTCCCTTATATCCCTATCATGCCTCTCAAACAAAGCAGGTGATAGCTCCCTTAATCGTACCGTATGATCATGAATCAACCCTCCCTGCATCTCAACCTAGGTTCCCAACTCAATCAAAAATCCTTCAGCCTCAGTCGTAGCGGGTGAAGCTACAGGCGATGGAACGGTTAGTGGTATCATGGGTGATGAAATAGGCGAAGGAACGATAGAAGGTGCTGGAGAAACAAGAAGTGAACCAGACGACCACTCAGAAGATGGCAGTGTCTGAACAGGTAGTGCTGGTGGTGGGTAAGTAGTAGCATCAATGTAAGCCCTACCATCCTCTAGGTCTATCTATGTAGTGAGTGTGAGCTGCCTAAGTGCCGACACTCTCTCTGGTCTCTCAGGCTCTGGTACAAATCCAGAACCCTGACCTACCTCAAATACACTGGGCATCTGACCCTCTCTTGACGCTATCTCCCAGCATCTCAATTCCCCATAACCCAATCCTAGAGGCTCACCTACGGCTGTCTCCACAACCGGGGCTGCCCGCTGCTGACCCTCAAGTACAGCCTTATCTCCTCCTAAACCAAGACTCTCAACTCTCATACCGGGACCCTCGTCTCCCGCAACAAGACCCTCGTCCCCTGCATCAGGACCCTCGTCCTCTGCAGTAGGATCCTCATCCTATGCGTCCTCGCTCTTACTATTGAAATCTAAACTCTCCTCTACCTCCTCGTCCTCCTCCTCTTCATCCTCCTTATCATCATCATCCTCATCATCCTCTACTAACTCAGATGTACCCCGAGAACGCTTCCGTGAAGAAAGGTCCGGTGGTGATGATGATGGTGAACTCTGGTAAGAGGACCTAAACCTCTTACAGAATGCTGAATCAGACATAGCTGCCACCTCTGCTATACTAGCAGAGAGGCCAGGTGACATCGCAGGCGGAACACGCACGGCCATACGTGCGGTCCTACGAAGAAATGAAACCAAGGTGGGTGTAGTATGGGTAAGTAGGTGATCTGGTGAAAGTGGTGCGGTGAAATCCGATGGCGTGGATCTCGCACCGGACGTATCAGAATCCTCTGACTCCTCAGCATGACGTGTGGGTGGTGTACTATCAGGTAGTGAAGTAGGTGATGCTATAGTGTGGGGTGACTCAGGTGTGACAGTCTCAACAGGGTCCTTAAAAGGTTCGGACTCAGTGTCCTTCTCAACTAAACAAGCCTGCCTAATAGCCTCATAAAGATCCTCAGGAAATGGTACGCGCACTTGGGGGCTCTGAGCTCCGTCAGCCTGGGTGGAAATCTCTGGGTCAACAAACACTGGGTAGACATCCTGTGATAACACGATAAGAAGGGTATAAATATTTCATAAAATATCATTATCCAAATTAACAGGATCATTATGCTTACATATATAAATCATCATAACGTTCAAAATTAGACGTTCGTAACCGTATATACATATATATATATATATCCTTATATATATTAAATATATCGGGGAAAATACGAACAAAAAATAAACACCGACCAGGTTTGATACCGAACAGGCACTTCTGGTCATCACATAGAGCACATAATCCACAAAAAGCATACATTTAACTCATGTCGCTACCTGCGACATTTTCACTAAAACTCTCAAGGCAACATGCACTACTCTAAGGCAAGCACGACCAACATCAATCAATCAACATCGCTACCCGCGATAATTTTACCTACATTTTCAAGGCATCACACACTACTACTACTAAGGCAGCATGACAATCCAAGAATCAATATGATCTCAAACTCAACACTCGCAAGTGTTCTCATCACTTTACATCCTATCATTTTCAGGTGGTCTCATTACTCACACATCCCTTTCCTCCTCCAACATAACTTTTAAAAAACTAACCCCATCATTTCATAGTCCTTTATAAATTAAGCATAGTTGATCATGTTATGCGTAATTTAGGAAATACAGTAAACTGCTCGCGCTAGTTGACTTTCGTCATGTTCGAGGTTTTACTAAAAACAAAATCCACTTTGGTTATAGTTGCGTGTTTATTTATAAAAACTTGCATTCTCTATAACCTTGGCTCTGATACCAATCTGTCATACCCCGTCAGTGGCGGAAACACAGGATGCGATGATACCGTTCATCGCACAAGATACAAGATCATACACTTTACAATTTACAAAGAAAAGAGATTTGGGTTTATATTAATTTTACAAGTTAAGACTTGATAATAAAATAAACAAAACCCCTCTTGACCTAATCCCCTTAGGTTTGCATCTTTGATCTTCCAACATCATTCACATACCTTTAATTGACACACCTGAAAATGATACTCGAAAACGTCAACAATAATGTCAGTGAGCTCGTAGGTTTGACCTTCAAACCCAAAAGCTATGCCAATATCTCAAACAGTGGACAATAGTGCAATCTGATAGTGAATATATGAGAATCAACCATGACTTAGCCTCCCCGCTAATCATTAAACAAAAACGACCTCGCATACACCGTTAGTGATACATTCATGCCCTATAGCATTCCCAGCTAGTCATAGAAAACCAAAAAACCTACGCACCTAAACTGGGCCCTAACCAGCCTAGAAGCATAATATTAGAGGCAGTACCACAATTAGACATGGCCAATTCTTGCCAATCACCCTGGTCGAGCCAGACACAGTACACAACAGTAAAAATCCACAACCCTTAGCATGCAGAACACAAGTACATGAAAAGTCACAATGTACATCACATAAATTCACATAGCAACATAACACATAATTGTCCCTAAAAACAAAACCACCGTTGTCCGCACAGTTTTCAAATAAAAAAACCATTTCAAAATAAACACATTTGAGTATCATTTTCCCCTAACAAAAATAGTAGAAAAATAAGGCTACGAGAACTCACCTCAATAATAATCAAACTGCACAATTCTCAAACTCAACGCAAAAATAATCTCAACCCAAGCGCACAGCAGTACCCGGCCACGACCTAAATCCTTTACGGGAACACTTATTGATGTTTGTATACAAAGTTAACGTCTTATTATCAAGTATTCGTTCCTTTTACTCACACCAAGATTCTCAATCCCGTTACAAAACCTCTTTCCTTATCACAAAACCTTTACTCTTTATCTCAAAACCGTTATCTCATAACAAAACCGATTATCTTTTACCAAAACTGTTGTCTCATAATAAAACCGTTATCTCATAACAAAACCGTTATCTCATATTATGTTTGTGTGGTAAATTACTCAAAACGACTCAAAACACTTGAACTAAGTGTGACATCAACATCATTTATCCAAAACATCGATCACCGTTGAAACGGGACAAACGATCAAACAATCCAAGAAAATCTAATGTAACACCCCCATTTTTACAATATAGCAGCGAAAGCTAATATGGGGTATTACTTCAATGGATACCCGAAACAATCATAATCATAAGAAAACAAACTAAAGAGAAACATGTTGGAAAAATATTAGTTATCATTCATTATAATCCGAGTTTTTAAACACGCGTACAAATGCAGAATCTCAAATCTAAAACATTATTTTTGAAGAATAACCGTTTCAGCCTATCTCGTGCGCCATGCCACTCCGTCGTAACTGCGCAATTACTGAGATAAACATATGGCTAAAAAGTCAACGACAAAGGTTTGAGTAACAATTCATAGGTTTGATAAAAACAGTTTGAATACAAAGTCATAGTAGAATATAAATATTTAGCAGCACAATTGATTTAAAAAAATGGATATTGGTTATGTGTATGACAGATGGTTTCATTGAAGATTGCGTATGACATCGCGCTGGCGGTTCATAGTATCGCATATATGGATATTATCGCAGGGTTGTTAGTAGGGCCTTGTTGGGTATCTATTCTTTAGTGTGTGAAGAGTGCGAGCTGTGGATGCTGGATCTGTATCAACACATTATGAGGGGGAAGTGGGTACGAAGATCAATTTAACGACTCCCGAAAGCTCATATAATCAACATATAATATCCAAAGTCCAATTAAACGACCTCGAAGTCAATTTAACTGACTCGAAGTCAAATTTAACGACTATAGAATTAATAATACTAACATATAACATCCATATCAATTCAACGACTTGAAGTCAAATAACAGACGTAATAAATTTATAACTTAGGCATTGATTGAATGAATTATCAGATTAGCATATAGTCTGGTAAAACACGTGTATTCGTTATTTTATAGCATGTATCCCCCTTACGTTTTATGAAATCATTTAGAGATTAACGTGAGGTTATGAACCAATAAGTCCTTGAAAAGTAATCACATCTTCTAAGAAAAATGAATATGTAAAAGTGTTTGTAATAAAGCATGTCTCTCCCCAAAACCGTAAAATAGTAAAAGAGGCAATGAATTCACGTATCATAATAAGAATATTAGTTTAAAGCATGTATTCCCTCGTGGGTTTATAAACACATTTTCAAAGATTGAAAATGAGCGAAGGCTATAGAATTCACCCATAGGTTAGATGTAATATATATTGCAAAATGAAAGCCTGACGACCTTATCACAATCTTACGGGGATAGTTATATTTGCAAAATGAATAGAAAATAGCCACGTCACACAACCTGAGTAGGATATGTCAAGTCATAGGAAGATTGTACTAGACTTTGGTTTTAAGAGTTATGAAGTTTAGCTTGAAGAGTTTTTGGAATTAATTGTTATCGACCGATCGGCCATCATAATTCAGAAGTCATTCAGTAAACGTTTGAGGAGCTAGGGCACTTTAAATCGTAAACCCAACAACTCAGTCAGAACGTAATACCAAGATGAAACCTCTTAATATGAAGCTCCCTAGTATTGTGGTTACCATATAGCATCCGGAATGATCGTTTTTAGTCTTTAATCATATCTGGAAATGTTAAGCACGAGGAGCGTTAATTAAAGTTATGTTTTGAGAGGTTTTGAACACGTTTTTATACTTTTTCAAAATGTTACATTTTAGACCCTGGGGTTTGGAAAATTGCAAGTAGACCCCTGAGGTTGCACAAATTTACTGACTTTGTCACTTCAGACTTTATTGATATACAAAATAAACCTTGGACTTTGAAAAGTGACATAAATGATCCCTGGAGTTATAAACTTGATAAAATTACACTTTTAGCCCTTTTAGTTATAAGTTTCCGAAAGTTACGATATATACCCCTTGCATGGATTATAATTACAAAACATGTTCAAATTGCCATGCGCTGATATTTATCAGCATCGCTATAACCACTTCAATACCAGCTGAAAATTTAATCAGGTAAACCCATATATCAGGCGAACCCATTGATGTTCGATCAGCTAATTATTTACTCAGCTAATAATCAACTCCTCAACAACATTTTAGTAACTAAAACTATCCCCTTTTACCTGCTGGTTTTTTGACAGCTCCTCAACAATATTTAGTAACTAATTCTTATCCCACTGATTACTCCTTCCCGCTCCATCACCTATTAACCACATCCATTAGTTAAACAATTAACTCTACAACAAATGACCACAATAACAAACAACCCCAACATAATCAGCCGTTTTAGGACAAAAAAATTCATCAATTTCATCCGTGCTTCTTAACTGATAAACCTATTATATTAACCCGCTCCATATACCAATTTAACCATTTTTACAAACACACTCGCTGCAGTCGGGTGGATTGTGCGTTGATTAGGAATTGGGTTTGAAGATTGATTCCTTGTGACCCAAATTTGAATAGTTTGTTGCCCCGGGGTTGATAGTTGTTAGCGTGATGTTTATGGGATCTGTTGATTGTGGGCCTCGATAACGAGTCATTTATGATGGGTTTGGTTATGATAATTTTGATTTAGGATGAAGGTTTAGTGAGAAAATCTATGTTCGATTAGGGATGAAGGTTTTTTTGTTATAAAATGACAGGGATTTCTGGGATATCAGGTATGATTTTTGTTGTGAGTCAAGTATTTTAACTGGGTTTAGGATTGACTGATTCCTGTTTGTGATATGAGTTGTTTTAAGATTCCTGTAAGAAGGTGACCAGGAATGTTTTTGTTTTGTTGGTTAGATTTGTTTGTGTGAGGGAGTGGATAAGATTTGTGTGGTGGGTGAGTGTGTTTTGGATAAGTTTAGCATTAAAGTCAAAGTTACCGTGTCTCTCCCTCTCAAAATATGCATCGGTAGCAAATTTTGAAGAACACACTTAATATTGACATGCTTACGTTATTACCAGCCATTTTTGAACAGATCAAGGTTATGAGATTAACCAACCTGCTCTGATACCACTTGTTGGTCCATGTTAATCATGTAATATATGCTATATTAACCACGAGACCCATTTGGCTAACTAATGGAGACTCTAATCCTTTATACGTGAACCCGAAAGAAAAAGGTTTCTTGATATATTTGTTAAGGTTTAAGAGTATATTTGTTTTGCAACAACAACAACAAAGAATCAGTATTTATCATTGTATTATTTTTATTCTTTGTTGTAATGCTCACTTACATCTGAACATTCACTTAGGCTATTTGTATATCCAAATAGGAGGAGATTGTTGGACTCACCAAGTTCCCAATAGTCTTTGACTAGGATTTAAACATAATTAGATTACAAATGTTTTTGTATTTAGGATTTAAATAAGAGCCGATATGCTACAACTTACTACTAATTTACTTAGGCTAATATTTTTTATCTAAATATAGGGAGATTGTTTGGCCAATTCAGTGCCTAATTGTCCCTTGTACATGATTTGTATGAAATATATCTAAGTAGAAACAACTCGCGGAACTTAGATAAGTTCGAGGCAGATTATCGCCTCGAAGAGTGGATTCTTGGCAGGAGGTCTAGAAAAGAAAGATGGGGGGCTGCACAGCAAACGCGAGCGGAGTCTCAACAAGGAAGTTGGAGGTAAGTGAAAAGATAGAACCAGAGCAAGGATGGAGGAGCTAGTGAGTATTAGCAAATGGCTCACCGACTCTCGAAGACTAGCTCTGAATGAAGACGTGAACATATTGGAGGGAACTTCCTAAAAGCAAAAAGCATGTTCAGACAAAAGGTACAAGTGGGGGCTTGTACTTTATTGAAGGTTGCATAAAGGAAGACATAAAAGTACAGAGTGTTACCTGGACGTTAATGAAGCTTCCAAGAGAAGCTTTGTATTTCCACTATATATATGTGTCTATAAGTAGGAGATGGTTAGAGATTTTACATAAATAGATAATACAAAGTATTATAGTGATAGGGTCCTCCTCTCATTGGTTCATAAGCAAAGCTAGGAACAATGAGAGTTCTATTTGTCATTTAATATCCTGGTTGTTGGTCCGCAAATAACCGGGTGCACTTGTAAATCTTTGATTCATTTCTAATAAATTTTATAAACGTTAAAAAGTACAAACGATTTATACACATTGTCAAATAGGTCTCGTGGTTATATGATCAGATATTACACGATTAACATGGACCAACATTTATTAAACAAATCCAAGGAGTTAGCACCATTCTTGTATAACATTAATGAAATGGGAGAATAATTGCTTTCTGATCATAAGATCGCTACTGAAGAGGAATTAAAATGTGAAGATGAAAAACGCTTTAAAGTAAAACAAAGAAAATCTCCACTCTCGTATCATAGCTTTGTATATGCTAAGACTAAATTTGAAGAACCACCAAAAGTTCCTTTGAAAAGAAGAAATGTCAATTTGAAAAAATATTTAAAACAATTGGAACATGCTGAAAAGTTAAAAAAAGATATGGAACAAGCTCAACTGAGTAATTATGATCCAAAACTTTAGAAAACTCTTCTAATGAAATATTTTTGCTATGTTAAACATGAAATGCTCAAGTTTGAAAAACAAACATTTTCAAAACAAGAACTTAATCAAGATGAATTGTTCAGACTGAATTTTGAACAGGGTTATGTGTGGAAACTAGAAGGGGGGTTGAATAGTTTACAAGTTCGTTTTACATTTTAAAAGTTTGATTTCAAAATTCTTAGATTCGAGTTGTATGTTTAACCAATCAACAATATGAACAAACAATAAAACAATCTAAACTAAAACTAAATAACAATGACAATAATATAAAAAGATAAGGAAAAGAACAATCAAACCAAAAAGCTAAGATTTTATAGTGGTTCGGATAACGAAGCACCTCTTCGCCCTACTCCACTTCCCGAGTATCCTACTCGAGATTTTACTATGTCAACAAGCTCCCTTTAGGAGGAGAAAACCATTTACACGTCGCTTATGTTGTTTTCCGACACTAAGCTAAATGTCGAGTCGTAATCTTAGCTAGAACTAATCTACCACTTCACAATCAATACACAATCACAAGATCTACACTATCGGATTTATACACAATCTAAATTACACAATTACACAAGATATATACAATAGAGATTTGGTACTTAGAAGAAGAGAGGAGAGATCACTAAGTAACACTTCGTTTCTTGGCGAATACGAATGTTCTTCTCTTGCACTTGATAGAAGAATGAGAGAGGTGAGATGAGATTAGATCACTTGAAACAAGATCAAAGAGTGTTAGTGATCAAGAGATTTAGAGAGAGAAAGAAGGTTTTTAGAGAGAGAAAGTTATCTGAAAAATTCACGCAAAGAGGAATGTTTTTCTGCCAATAATAGTGCAGTATTTATAGACAGGAATTCCAATGGTCATCTGAGGGCGGTCCCGGCGGTCCCAGATATATCTGGGGGCCGTCGTCCCTATAAGGGGGCCGCCTAGTAGACTTCGCTCTTGTTTTTGTCTTTTTGTGGGGAAGGTTGTATCTGGTATGGAAGCTTCCATTTTGGGTGGAAAACCAGATTCAAATTTTATTATTTAAATAAACCATTTTCTTTTATAAAAAAATATTTATGTATTTTTATTTTGTAAAAATACTTTTGTGTAAATGTAATGGTTAAGAAAAAATATTTTCTTGATCACTAATCATGCTTAAAGATTTGTTTGTTCATACCTTAAGTGATTAATCTTGGAAATGGAATTTTATGATTAATAATTTGTAAACATTTATTTTTATCTTAAACGTTTTTATATTTTGTTATTATCAAAACGTTGAGTGGTCGAAAAATATAAATCACGTTTTTAGACATTATTTGTATTAATAATCTCCCCCTTTTTATGGTGACAAAATATAAACTCATTTTGTATAAAATTAAAGGTTTCAAATTATAAATGTGTTTTGTTCCATTTCTCCCTCTTTTTGTCGAATTCAAAAAGAATGATCGTCAAATAGTTGTAGAAAGAAATAAATTGACGATATCAAGACTCCCCCTTGATGTAGGCTCCCTCTTGTTTGGGGCACCAAGAGATCGATCTTAAGAAAATTATTTGCTACAAAACAAAGTTAGATGTATAAATGCAAGACAAATATCTTTAACAAGAAGCAATATAACAATGCATGCAAGTCAACGATAAAGTAATTTCATTCAACACATAGAAACCAATACCGTAGTGGTATTACCATTACAAGATAAAGTAAAAACATGGTAAGGCATTAAGCTAAACTAGTAGATTCTTAAAGTCTATGAGATGCCATAATCAAAAGATGGATATTCGATTATTTAAGTAGGTTTCTCATATGAGAATGATTAGCTAAAAAAGGAGAAGGGTAAGGTTGGTGAAGCATGGTTTGGAGGAGTGCGAGTTTGAGGTATGAGACGAGTGAGAAGAAAGTGAATGAAGTTGATTTCATTTCTCAAAGAGTGGAATTGGTGTCTAGAGTATCGGCAACAATGACAAAAAGTTGAGTGAAATTCAACTTGACCATGAGAGGGAGGATGAATTTGTTGTGGTTGTGGTGAAGGTGGTGTATGAATGTAGTCATTAGATGGGTTATTTTGTGAATCAAGAATGATGAAGATGTTGTGAAGTGATTTGATAATTTGATCTCTTAGTGGATTATAAGATGGTGATGAGGGAGATTGAGGATGTGCTCTTGGATGAAATAGAGGTGAGTCATTTTGAGAAGAAGGTGATTGTTTTGGAGTGGATGTCTTACGCTTCCATACTTGTCTTACTGACATTCTTGGTTTTCTAGAGAAGTTTAGATGATGGTTTGAGTAAGACATTGATGATGAAGGAGAGGAGGATAACAAGATGAAGATGGTGGTGAAGTATAAGAATTGGGTGATTTAAATAATGGGAAAGATATGATAGAATGGCAAAGCATGGCTTGGATAAAAGAAGACGCAAAAGATGGTTTAGCTAAACAGGGAAGTGCCAGCTAGAGGCTATAGGTAGGAGGGTCAAAGAAATAGAAAAAGAGGCAATACTAGAAAATTTGTTCCCTCCCGATGGCGGTCCCATAAAGGTTGGCGGTCCCATATATATTGGGGTGCCACCAAATGTTTATGGGGGGCGTTTTCTGGAAAGAGTGAAAATTTTCTAGTTTTTCCTTTTCTTCCTTCTAGTGATTTCGGCATCTTCCAAATTCAAGAATCAACTAATTTAAGCAAGAATATGGGGTTCTACACTAAGATGCAAGTCATTTGGCATATAGTAATATTATACGCATGTTATAATCTTCTAGAAGTAGTTCACATAGGAAGTTGATAGGATGATAAAATTGAAAAGTTCATCCAAGTTACATATAATCGTCATTCACTATTCCTAGTCCTAATGAGTTGATAAAAGAAAATTAAGGCATAATGTACTAGATAATACAGATAATAATAAGAATCTCTTAATAGTTTTGCAAACATGTTCACTTCCTTGCTCTACTCATCATGTCCTTGAGAGCTTTTCCAATTGACCTTAACCCTTCCTGGTGAGCATCTCGTTGTTGAGCTTGAAGGTTTATAGTTTCGGAGAGATAGGTGTTCAAGTGTGGACTTTCATGAGGAGGGTTTTTACGGATTCTAGAGATGACATTGGATGAGGAGGAGATGTTTTGAGAAGGAGAAGAAGAGTTGGAATGGAATTATTCTTCATCATTTTCATCAACAATGTCAACCAACGGACGAGATGAGGATGGATGATTCAAAGTGGTGGAAGAGGAGCTAGCATTTGAATCACGGGGTCTTTTCTTGCCATGATCTGATCGCGTCTTTCGCTCATAATGAGGAGCGAGGGGATGCATGACTTGATCATGTAAGAGGTAGTGATCAATTGCTAGCTCAGGAAAGACGGACACAAAATGTTTGAACAATCTAGTCAAAAGCATTCCATAAGGTAAGAGTTCCTTAGGTTTGTTTTGAGTCTTTTCCATTCTTTTAAGAATGAAAAATGCTAGATTGTATGAAGTAGGGGTTTCAATGCAATAAAGCATATGACAAAGACAAGCGGAGACATGATCTCGATAACCTCCTAAAAAAATGGCATTCTCATGAATAATATCAACCCATGGTTTCATATGAGGTTGAATCTCGCGGGACAAAATTTCATTTTTATCTACGACAATGGTTTTCTTGTTTTTGGTACGAGTAACTTGACCTTGTCGAGGAACTTGAATAAGAGACTTGATGACATTTGGAGAAGGAGGAGTGGTTTTGTAACGACCTTTACCTGGAACACTTATTGACAAGTAGTCGAGTGACCCATGTCGGTGTGTGACACTTGACATTTGAAAGGAATTTTTAAGATTTGACCGAATTCCTCAAGGGTGAGAGAGAATGACTTATTTTGTATGACAAAATTGACCACAAAATGACCCTTGGAGTTATAGTCAAACGTGAGTTGCCTATAAAACTCGAGAACAAAACGAGGAACAATTTGTTCGTTTATGTTCAACAAATAATCAAAACCAATGAATCCAAACTTAGCATGGATATGACTAATGTTTTCAAAGTTTTGACTCATGACCCTACCCTCATGAAAGTACCGGTAATTCAAGGCATTGTCACCTAAAATAAAACAACAAATATCATATTTTATTTTCTTACACTTGTATTGTTATTTTGAGTTCGTGCCTAGTGTGTGCCTATATGCGACAAATGTGGAGTAACGATTACCTCGACTTAGAAATAAAATCCTAAGAGTTAACCCAAACGCTTCTTAATTTGATTTTGCTCATCCAAACATGTCGAAAAATACATATGAGTTTTGTATCTCGAATTTTGTTCATGAGATCATTATGCATGTGTTTAAAAACATTTTTAAGTTGTATTAACAATGCATAACAACAATTTTATTTTGTTCCTAACGTGAGTGATTTAAAAATAAAATTGGGGTTTTGGTTCGAAATCAATTTTTCGACAAACTCACTAGTGTATGCAAATGCTATGTCTACGGGAAGCATATTAGTTATACATTGTAACCTAGCAGTCATAATTGTACAAAATTGAAAGAAAAACAAAAAATCCCTAATTTTCATATTAGTTATACATTGTATTCTAGTAGTCCTAATTGTACACAATTGCAATAAAAATGAAAAATCCCAAATTTCATTTTTTTTGTGTTCATCATGAACACTAGACACGAATTGAAAGAAAATAGATGAAATGACTTACAATTGATGATTTTAATAATGTTAGGAATGATTGTAGGTGTTGATTTTATCTTTAATTTGAGTTAATTTGGTTAATTTTGAGTTTTTTGTGTGTTTTGGTCATGTTCGTCGCTGCAGCAAGAAGGAAGGAAATGTTTAGTTTTGTGTTTTCAAAAAAATATATGTGCAGACATATGTCCCCGTCCTGTTTTCAAAAAAATATAAAATTATGATGTGCCGAATATGGTCGCTTCGTTGATGGCGTTCACATAGTGATATGGGGGTGCCCCGATTTAATCATGGGGGCCGCCGGAGGTATGGCGGGGCAAAAAATGGCGGATGGAGGATTGGTATCGGTAGGGGGGATGGTGGAGGTATAGGGACACCCGCCATCAAGCCTGAGCTGAGGGTTTTGGACTGGAATTTTGATAAAATTTTTACACAGAGGAGTGACGTTTTAATTTGCATTTCGTGAATTAAACAAATGTCTAACTAGCTTCGGATGAAGTAGCTAAATTATCACTACACAGAATGGAACACAGACTAGAATCGAGACAAAAGAAAAGGGAAAAGATTTATGGAATGTGTTCCATCATTCCTAAATCAAGACGTAGATAGTTAAACGATTCACGTTTAAGGGGTTTAGTAAGAATGTCAGCGATATTTTTGACGGACGACACTTTTTCGATAGAGATATGTCATTTCTGGACATTATCACGAAGAAAGTGGTGATGAATTTCGATGTGTTTGGTTCGAGAGTGTTGCACCGGGTTTTTGCTAAGGTTAATCGCACCTTTATTGTCGCACATGATCGGGACATCGTCGAGTCGAATGTCGTAGTCGATAAGAGCTTGTTTCATCCATAGTGCTTGTTGACATGCCTTTCCAGCGCTTACGTATTCGGCTTCAGTAGTAGATATAGCAAGAGCGGTTTGTTTCTTCGAAAACCAAGATGTCAAACAACATCCCACGAACGTACAAATACCGCTAGTGCTCTTTCTGTCCACATAATCTCCCGCATGATCAGAGTCGGCATATACTACGGTTTCTATGCCGGTCCCCTTAGGATACCATAATCCTAAGTGCGTAGTGCCTTTAATGTATCGAAAGATACGCTTAACCGCTTCAAGATGAGAAGTTTTGGGAGCCTCTTGGAAGCGTGCACAAAGGCAGACACTTAACATGATATCGGGCCTACTTGTCGTTAGGTAGAGTAAACTACCTATCATGACTTGATACTTGGTACTATCTACCGACTTACACTCTTCGTCTTTCGTGAGTTTAGTATCGAAAGACATGGGGGTTTTCATTGGTTTAGAATCTTCTAAGCCAAATTTCTTAAGCATTTCTTTAATATATTTAAATTGATTAAAGAAAATACTGTCTTCCATTTGTTTTATTTGTAATCCAAGGAAGAAATTAAGTTCACCCATGATGGTCATCTCGAACTTGTCATGCATGATTTTGGCAAATTTATCACACATGTCTTGACAAGTCAAACCGAATATAATGTCGTTGACATATATTTAAACGGTGATGAGATTTGAACTTTTCTTCTTAGTAAAAGTGTGTTATCTACCATTCCCATTTTGTATTCATGTTTAATAAGAAAAGCTTTTAATCTATCATACCAAGCTTTAGGGGCTTGTTTAAGACCATATAAAGCTTTTTAGGTTTATAAACATGATCTGGTTTCTTAAAGTCAATAAATCCCGGAGGTTGTGCCACGTATACCTCCTCATTGATAAAACCGTTCACGAATGTACTTTTTACATCCATTTGGAATAGCTTAAAGTCTAACATACAAGCATAAGATAATAGTATTCTAATAGAATCAAGTCTAGCAACTAGGGCATAAGCTTCATCATAATTGATGCCCTCTTGTTGATTATAGCCTTGAGCAACTAACCTAGCCTTATTTCGAGAAACAACGCCGTTTTTGTCTAACTTATTTCTAAACACCCACTTAGTTCCTATGATTGTCATATTCCTAGGTTGTGAAACTAACTCCCAAACATCGTTAGCAATGAATTGATTTAATTCTTCTTGCATAGCGATTATCTAACTTTCATCCTTTAAGGCTTCATTAACATTCTTAGGTTCTATAGTTTATATAAAACAAAAGAAGTTACTTTGGTTTTGGGCTTGAGACCTAATAGTTCTTTGGTTAAGGTTTCCTATAACATTTTCTAATGAATGGTTCCTAGATTCCTTAATATTGACTATTTTGTCAATCTCTAAAGTTTCATCCTCAATGTCATTTTCTAACTTTTTCTTTTCGATAACCTTAATTGCTTCTTCTTCATCTAAGTCATCATCCACCAAGGGTGGCCCAAGGGTCTTACAGAAAAGACCCAAGGGCGCAGCGGTAGTGTGTGTAGAGTATATAAAGGGTTGAGGGCTTGAGGTCCCGGGTTCGAGTCTTGCTCACCCGGGTCCTTGGCCTTCCCCTTTATTTTTTTTATTTTGAAAAACTTATAAAATGAAAAAGCTAGAATAAATGAAAATAAGCAACTTTAAAACTTGGAATTTTTTATGAAAAGCTATAATATGCCCGGAAATAAGCTAAAAAGATGGCAGAACACCCTTTTTTACTCTAAGTAAGAAAATAAGCTAAGTTATGGACTTTTTGACCCTAATAAGCTACAAAACAAATAAAATAAGCTATCCTAAGGTTAGGCTAACATTAATAAGCTATGTAGGTCCAAAATGAGCACTAAGAATGAAAAATAAGCTTATAAGAAGCTTATATAAGCTGCTGTCCTACAAGGGTCACAGAAAGACAAAGAGGCTTTTTGTGGCTTAAAAATAAGCCACAAGACACAAACTTAAGAACCTATAATCTAAAAAAATGAAAAGAGGACATAAAAGAGTATGAGAAAAAGCACTCTCTAACTATTTTGAACAAAAAATAAGTAATGAAAAAGCTACTAGAAATAGCTTATGACAGACAGAATGCTTAAAACTAAGGGCACAAGAGATTTTCTTTTGGATTTAGCAGGAATAAGCAAAAGGAAATACAAGAAAAGCAAACTCACACATAGACACAAACCTAATAAGCACTTAGGAACCCAATTCAACAAGTAAATTCAACTAAATAAGCCAGAATAAGCTTTTCAGCTTATCCTATAACCAAAACAGCCAAAAGCCCCACTCCTAGCTTAAAGTTAAGCCACCTAGAGTGTGAGTTAAGACTTGGGCTTCTAGGGGCTTATAAAAGAGCTTATTAACTACCTAAAAAACCAAATATCTTAATTTGTCTAATACAAATAAGCCTAGAAAAGCTGGCTTGCAAAGTAGCTTTTGCACCAGGGGATTTTTTTTTGGTTTGGCAGTTTTAAAAGGGCTTAAAGCAGACTAGAGAATAAGCTACAAGATGAACTCATAAATCAAAAATAATTAAAAATAGATTGAGTGTGGCTTAAAGTGAGCTTATGCTCAAATTTTCAAAGACTAAAAACCATTTTAAGGGTCTGATAAATTGAAATGAAAAAGGGTGTTTTTACACTAAAAGGCACTTGTGAGAACTTGGACAGATTTTGTACAAAACAAAAGGTAACCTAAAGAAAACTAATCCAACTCTATTTTGACATTAAAAAGGACACAAAGACACTTCAAAAGCTGGTTTGAAAAAACTTCAATCCAATAAGCACTTTAAAAGTGTTCTTGAACCACAGTTTAAAAGATAATTATAGAAAAACTTGGAAATAAACTTTCAAAACTTAAATCTTGGAAAAACTATCTAAAAACAGCTTAAGAGGGGTGGTTAAAATCAACCAAGTGACCCAAATCTTTTTTTAGACCAATTTGACCCACTTTGGGTCTTTATCCCAAACACCCCTTTAACTTTTAAAAAGGCTTTTATAAGCTTGAAAAGGGCTAATTAAGTACAAAAAGTTCAAGATAAGGTTATAAAGAGATGAAATAAGCTGAGATTGACAAGAAGCAACTGAGAATAAGCACTAAATTAAGCAAATGCAAATTAAGCAATTTAAAGGCTAAAATGGACAGTTCAACTTTAAATCTTAACCAAATGGCTTGAAAACTTTAAGGCAAGCATAATAAGCATAAAAGAACATAAATAAGCAGTAATGAGCATAAATAAGCACTAAATAAGCTAAGCTACAGTGATAAGCTAAAATGGAAAAATACAAGAAAACTTACAAAAGGTCCAATGCTTATGGAATGAAAGTTAAACACTTACTCAGTGTTTAACCAATCCTAATACCTCCCCTGAGGCTCTAAACCAAGGCCATCCATTATCAACCTTGCTCCAAAGTTCTTGAAACCAAATTTTTATAACAAGAGTTTTAACACAGAAATTAAGCTTAAAAGACTTGGATAAAACTTAAGCAACTTTGCAAGTTTAAAAGAGATCTTAAAGGAGCTTGATAAATGACTTAAGATAATAACTTGAGTGCATAAAACTTGTAAGACAGAATTTTAAATAACTTGAAATCTTAAAATTGCATTAATATTAAAAAAGTACAAAGCTGAAAATTGAAAGACATTAAATTAAAACGTGCTTAAGTAAAACTACTCCTCCAATTCCTTCTTCTTTCTCTGTCTTCATTTTCTTTTTATAAGCCGAGGTCTCCTTTGCTTTTGAGGTTGATGTGTTTCTTTTGTGAGAGGCACCAGGTTTGTGCTACTTGTGTGAGGTAAATTGATACTCAATCCTAGCCCTTGAATTGCCCTTGTTTCTTTGAATTGATACCAAACGTTGGATTAGTCTTGAAAAGTGGGAGGGATTGCCAAGGTGGAAAGTGGGATAGGTTTAGGGTTTTAGTGGGATGAGGATGAAGTTATTACCCATTGAGTATTAAGGGTTTTGCAGGGTACAAGTGGGGGAGAAGGCCCGTGAGTGGGCAGGGTAGTTTTGGCGGGAAAAACTGTTTTGGGGAATAACAGGTGAAGTTTGGTGATGGGGCAAAACTAGTCCCTCAAAGACATTTGCTTCATTGCAACTTTGGTCCTTGTGGTGATAACTTTTGGCATTTGGCAGGAAAAGCCCCTAAGGGTGTGTATTGTATTTGCAACCATGGTCCTCGCGTGGCACAAGTTTGGGACATAGGCAGAAAAGGCCCCTCAAGTTATATTTCACTAGTATTGCAGTTTCAGTCCTTGTAGTTTTCCACCATGACACACAACTTTTGAGTTGGCAATTTTGGTCCCTCAAGTTTGGTTTTCTTCACTTGGTTGACTTTGACTTTGTCGGGGTTGACTTTCTGTTGATTTTTTGACTTGGTTGACTTTTTGGCTTTGATTTGGCTTTGTCTTTTCACACTTTTCCATTCCGTGCTTAGTTTTGTCCGGTTTGGCTTCGTTTTTCGTCCTTTAGTGAATATCCGGTACCTGCACAGTACAAACACAAAAACATGCATATTTATGGCATTTAATGTGCGTTTTTGGTCGTTTATGGTCGATTTATTTAGATAAAGGTATGTGTAATTACACACATACCATCTATCATACTAAGATTTGGGTGCTTGTTTAAGACCATACAAAGCTTTCTTTAATTTATAAACATGGTCTGGTTTTTCAAAATCAATGAATCCCGAAGGTTGTGCCACGTATACCTCCTCATTGATAAAAAACGTTTCGGACTGCACTTTTTACTAATCATTTGGAATAGTTTAAATTCTAAGGCACAAGGCATAGGCTCATTAATATTCTAATATGACTCAAGTCTAGCAACACGGGGCATATAAGTTTCATCATAAATCGATGCCATCTTGTTGGTTGTAACTGAGCAACTAACCTAGCCTTTATTTCGAGAAACAAACACGTTCTCGTCTAATTTATTTCACATACTATATCTTGAATACGGCGTATTGAGTCTCTCTGGATACGGCGTATTAAACTTTATTCCTCTGTGGTCTTTGGTGAGTGCAGGCACAAATACACCATATCTTCCTTGATGGATACGGCGTATTGGTCTTCAGAATAGTAATCTTCAAAATATCTTCATTTAAGCTCTAGAATGCGCGCCTTTTGCTATCTTTCACCAATTACTCCATAATTACTTCAATTCTCAAATATAAACGATTAAGTAACAATTCTTTGCAATAACTATACAAAATAAGTTAATAACATGGGATAAATGACGCTATAAAATAGACGTTATTTGATGTCATCAGTTGCCCTAATTGCTTCTTCTTCATCTAAGTCATCATCCACCAATGGTGATGTCTTAGAGGGTGGAGGAGTTTCATCGAATGTCACGTTGAGTGATTCTTTGATTTTCCTAGTGTGTTTATTAAGGATGATGTAAGCTTTACTATTTTAGGAGTAACCTAAAAAGACACCTTCATATGACTTTGGGTCAAACTTGGTAAGGTAGTCTTTGGTGTTTAAAATAAAGCACTTTCTTCCAAACACTCTAATATAATCAAGAGTAGGTTTCCTACCTCTCAAGAGTTCGTAAGGTGTTTTTCCTAGGATGGCTCTAATTATGATTCCGCTGAGAATGTATGTTGAAGTATCTACAGCGTTACACCAAAACTTTTGTGGTAACGATTGCTCATTCAACATAGTCCTACTCATTTCTTGAAGTGTCCTATTTTTCCTTTCAACCACGCCATTTGATTGAGGGGTGCGTGGAGTCGAGAAGTTATGTGTAATTCCATTGGCATTACAAAACTCTCTAAATTGCACCTCATTATCAAATTCCCTACCGTGGTCGGTTCTTATTAACACTATTGTACATTGATCCGCTCTGACTACACCTTAATATATATATATATAATATAATAAAATATCAAATATATAGTAAGAATAGTCAAAAAGCAGAGTCAATGATACCGAGAAGTAGTATA
>BQNB010119050.1:0-11647 GCA_026074375.1 Tanacetum coccineum
CACAAGAGTAAGCCAATCAGATGGTGCAATCTAAAAAAATATGCACTAACTCAATTTGTAAATATAGCTTATAGAAAAAAAAACACTAACTCAAGCTTAATCCATACGTTTGCTAAGAAACAATCTGGCGATTACTATTCGAGACATAAGACATTGTAGGGAAAATCGTATTTAGTATCTTACACCAATAAACAACATGCTTTTGCTTAACAGCCTTTCAAGATGCCAATGTTAGAATTTAGTTTTATAATGAACTGCTATTAAAACGGCATGTAACATGATCTGTTACAAGCAAATAAAATAAAAATCAACCACACCAAGCTATTAATTAGAGCACACCTCATGAATATACTAATAAATGGGAAGTGATACTCACACCACAAAAAATGATTTGCACACCACAATTATGCATATATGATGTTGTAACATATGCATTAGTGTTGTGATATTGTGGTATTCACATCACTTTTTGTGGTGTGAGTATCACTTCCCCTAATAAATCTAATCGCTGGTAATGGAAAAAATCAACTTAAGATTAAAAATTGCAAAACAATGTTACATGACCTTCGAACTTAAGTAGAAATGCAATTGTCATATTAATTTATTCTATTTTGTGTCTTAAAAGTTAAAACAACATAAAAAATCATATATCAAGAAAATTACAGAGACTAAAAACATTACTAACAAATAAAAATGCCAGATCGAAACCCATATCTTGTTTTTCAACTCAGAATATATTACCAAATTAAAAACCATATTTTTATCAGATCTAAATCAAATTTAAAAAAAATAACTTTCTGTTTTACACACATCATGGCTAATGTACGAGTTATAAAATAAAAACTTACAACATCATCAAATCACAATCAAAACCATGAAGTCAAATCGGAGATCAGTAACAACACACAAAAAGATGATAAAAAGGGATGTTGGAAACTTTTGTTTCGTTTAGCTCATCAATGAAGAACCGATGCTATGGAGGTTTTTAATTTGTTGGGTGGAGGTTTCTAGGTTTAGATGAGAGATCTAGATGAAAATTGGGTAAAAAATTATTATAAATTAATGAATGAAAATGAGTCCTATAAAATGGGACGGTTTTTTGAAAACTAATAATATGAAATCCCCTTAATGCCTGAAAAAGCTAATAATATGAATATCCCCTTTAATGCCGAACTCATTTCTGATGATACATAATATATTCCTTCTTACTTTACATTTACACACAAAGGCACAAGTCAGTCCTCATGCAATTAGCTGACATGATCTAAAGGTTGTAAATTGGTTCTTGTACAAAAAAATGGTACTGCAAAGAAAATGCCACTATCAATAGTATAATAATATATATATAACTACTATATACATATATATAAAATATAGATAAGAATGACATGTGCATCAAATAAGAAGTTCTAAAATAAAAAGGATAAGAATAGTTACACACACATTAAACAGCATATCTGAGAAATGCACATCGCACATTACACAAATTATACATGCATACTTATAATCTTAGATGAGCAATTATAACCATCATAATATGTTTTCTAGCTTTTAATTAGACGCCTAATGATGTATATTCATATGCATTTCACTAAATCTTTATCACGATGTTTAGTTTGTATTTCCCTGCATAGCGTCAAATCATAAAAATAATTGCACCATCCTACCAATCAAAATTAACTTCTCGAACTCAAAATGGGTGCATTCTAACACGAATAAAATGCAATCTAATCACAAGCCGTTGCATCTCAAATATGCTGGTTTACGTCAACTTCTACACCCGCTTCTTAAACTTAAATTTTTTATTATATCCCTATCCTCTCAGCTACTATAGGCCCTTTAAGTCTCCCAAACTACATAACATCTCATATATTATATAGCGTATACTAATATCACTATTTCTATATCCTAGGTATATAACCTATATATATAAGAGATGGATCATCTAGGTATATGATTAATTTCCTTATTAGAGAGGAGACGAGACAAAGAGAGTAGATCCGGTGAGAAGAAAATAAAAATGAGAAGAATACAAGGAATTCTAGCCACACATTTTAAATAGAAAGAGCACACAATATCAAGCGCGGGAGATGCATGCCAGCTTTTTGTATGTGGCAGTCTAAATCATGTGGTTTGGGTGTTCTTCTTATCATTCTTATTTTAATTTATCTTCTCATTTGATCCTAACTCTATATATATATATATGAATCAAAAAATTCTAAAGACTTATTCCAAAAATAAATGTTTTCAAGCTCTAACGGAATCTGATTGATTAAAATTTTATTATATTCTACTATTCTAGGATATCATCTCTAATGTTTGGAAGCGTAGTAAACGCATTGAAACAAGAACTTTCAGATGCTATATGGAGGGGTTTCTAACTTGATTCTTTTTAATAAAAGTTTACATATGAATTGAAATTGGCAATCAGGATTTACTGCTAAGATCATAATTCCTTTGTGTTGGTAATATATATGAGTACACAAACTTTACCCCTTTAGGTTTTCTATGTTGTTAATATGGATTATTGTGAAATTCCTTTAGCATTTTTGTCCTTGACATATAATATAAATGGTATTAACTAAAACAGTGTTCTTTTTTGTTGATTATATGGAATAGAATATTTTGCACTACTCAAAAACACAAAACAAATCAACAATCTCATGATCGATGCAGGCATATTCATAATAACCATAACAGTGCTTGGTTCCTCTGTTTTAACTCAATCAAACAGGACATACAGGTAAACTTTTATTTGAATGATAAGGCTTCTTCCTTAAATAAGTTATCAAATGCCAATATAACTCGCTCTTTGTGCCATGTTAATTTCTCATGGTTTTTTTCATCGAGTGATTCGAGCGGTGGTGGCGCAAACCTCAGTATGCCACTGACTCTGTCTAACTAGAACCAAAACCTCTTCTTCGCGAAAAAACACAACTCGTAAATGAAAGATTCAAGGTAGTTGTTATATCCCACAAAGAATCTAAGAAGATCTAGTAGAGGTTCTAATGTCCAGAGGTCTTTGCAGTCAGCGGAATAACATAGGATCGGATTAGTTTTGAGTAATGTAGACACCTATAAGGCTCGCATAAATGAGGCTGATCTTCTAATGAAAGCAAAATGTAGGGAAGGTCTGCTATATTATTGGTTCTCAAAGACTTAGCAACAGCACACCTTTCAGAAAATGGTAGAGTGGTTGCACATTTAATGGATCTAGCTGTAAGATCGTTCTCTAACATTGTTTCCCATAATGGAGCTTCGCTGTACAGTATATAGCCTATGTACATAAGTATACACAAACCATTATAATTTTCTTAGGTTGCTAAAATAATGAAGTAGAAATATTTAGCATTCACATATGCAACTTTGTGAGATGTTTACCTTAGCCATCATGTACTCTGCATTCATATTTCCAGCTTGAACACATCTACTAAGTAAACCGTTAATATGAAGGTGCTGTTCAGGACGGTTCATCATCAGATTTTGAAAATTAACAACTCTCAAGATGTTTGGTTCAGTTGCAACATTTCTGAATCTTTTACATCAACATAAAAATCCATAGAAAAAAGAATGATACCGTCCCCTATTAAGCCAAAAGCAATGTGCCTTAACAATATATATATATATGACATGTATACAGCGCTAGATACATATAACACAACAAAAATACTTACGTTGCTGAGACACTTGCCCAGTCTCTTAAGTCACCGCTTGAAGTAACCAAAAAGGTTATGATGATGTTCAACAGCTCTGCAGGTAACATTGACATTTCTCCCATCTTAGCTGTTACTGGAAAGACAATTGTATCGTCAAACATCATAACAAAAATGTAGCGAATCCTGCATCAAGGGTAAGAAAGGTAAGTTTTGTAATATAGTTTTTATTAATATCCAAGTTTGGGTTGTTTTCCAGTCGTAAATATAGATAGTTTTATGGTTTTATTATAGTCATTATGTATTTATGTTGAGTATTATTTTCTCTCAACTGTATGTGTTCTTGGTGTAACAATTGTGTGTGAATTGTTGAGTCTTTGTATTTCGACCCTTGTTGATATTAAGCGTTTGCATAAGCTGGGACAATAGAGGGGTTGGCTGGATCAATACTTGAATATGTGATTGTTCTGTAAAATGAACACATGAATACATTTCTAGTAGATACAGACATTTAACACAACAGAAATACTTACATTGGTAAGACACTAGCCCAGTCTTTTAAGTCACCGCTTGAATTAACCAAAAAGGTTATGATTGTGTTCAACAGTCCTGGAAGTAAATTTGACATTTGAGCCGTCTTACCTGTTCCTGGAAAGACCATTCTACATCAAACATCATAACAGGACCTCATGTAAATAAAATACAGTATACTTTTGCTTGTTTATACTTCATAGTATGATACAGATTGGGGTTAGCAAAACCACTATCAATCTTATGCGTTCATAAAACAGTTATGAATACTTTGAAATTTCCAATGATAAGTTTAATGGTCCAGTGGTCTAAAAGGACGATATATACTTGTTATAATGCATGCATTTAGCTATTTAGGTGTGATGGTTTGCAGTAAATAATCTATGCGTTTGAAAATTCTAGGGTGACCACAGTTCGGTTTGGGTCGTTTTTTGGTTAAATCGAAACTGAACTGAAATATTCGGTTTTTGTAAAACCCAAAACCGAAAATGATCGGTGTTTTTCGATTCGGTTGTTGGGTTATTTTTGTTTTTAACTGTATGAATGCGTCTATTTTATTTACTTAGTTATATATTTATATTATACTTCTTTCGTCCCAAAATAAATGTGCAGTTTGACTTTTCAGAGTCAAATTGGTTTAACTTTCACTTTATTTTTTATTTTTTTTGCGTTATATAATACTTGATGCAAATTATATAAATGGATTGGGTTTTAAATGTATTTTCATTGATATAATTTTCATCAAAGATTATATAACACAAAAATAAAAAATATGGTTAACAAAGAAAGACTTACGAAAGTCAAACTACACACTTATTTTGGAGAAAATGGAGTATTAGATTAGATATATACTATTGTATAATAAAATTTGTTCGGTTTGATATTTACGGTTTGGTATTTGAAAAAACCTGGAACCGAACCAAAATTTTGGTTTTTGAAAACGTAAAAACCCGAATCATTGGTTTTTACTTTCGGTCAGTTACTTCGATTTGTTTTTCCGGTTTTCGTTTTGGTTTCGGTTTTTTAGAGGATGACGTAGAATCTAGAAGACCCAATTTGTACCCTTCAAGGTTAGTGCTGCTATGATTGTTGGTTGGCTATTTAAATGATCTACAATTCGGTGTTGGGGTATCGGGAGGTGGGGATGCTATACTTCATGCCGTGAATCAGTTGATTGAGGACCGGGGAGATGATGTAGGTCTTGGTGGATTTCAAAAGTGCCTTCAATTTGGTGGATCGAGAGGTTATGTTACAAGAAGTTCGTGTTGTCCCGCTATTTCACGTTGGGTGGATTTTTGTTACTCTAATCCAATGGGGAACACACCTTATGGTCGTACCAAGGTGTGCAACAGGGCGATCCCCTTAGACCTCTGCTTTTTGCCTTAGTATTACATCCTTTGATTTGTAAGATTAAAAACTATTTTAGCCTTTCCCTTCATGCTTGGTATATGGATGATGACACTATTATTGGAAATACTTTGGTTGTGGGAGAAGGTTTCAAAGTTAATTATGGAGGATGGACCTCGTTGTGGCATGCATCTGAACGTTGATAAAGCTGAGGTTATTGTGGCCAAAGGAAGATACTAAAAGCAGGCTTGCGGATGTTTTCTCGCCTAATATTGTCCGACCCTTATATGGTGTTAAATTACTTGGTGGGCCTAACAGTGTGGATTTCGACTATAATAGTGAGCTTGTGATGAAAAGAGTGAGCAAAACCATTAAGCTTATAGATGCAGTTACTAAGATTAATGAACCTCAGTGTGAGTCGCTACTTCTTCGATCTTGTACGTGTATATCCAAATTATATTTTTCTATGCTTACATGCTCTCCCAAGTCTTTGAGTGGGCCTAACGTTCTTTTGATGCAACTTTTTGTTATGCTCTTTTCATTGCGGCTCGACCTAGATTTTATGATTGGCAAAGGAGGCTTTCCACCTTAACGTTCACGTTTGAGGGGCTTGGTGTCTATTATGCAAGTGATGCTTTGAATTATGCCTTTCTTGCGTCTCCATTGCAGTTTGTTAGCTTGCAGACTAAGTTGCTTCGACATTCGGGTATTGTAGCTTCTAGGCCTGCCTTTGAAGATACCTTGTGTGGTTTTCTTGTGTGTTTTAATTGAGACTGGCCTTTTGAGTAATCTAAGTGAGATTATTGCCCCTAAACTTATGAAGAAACTGACAAATTTATATTTCACGAGTGTTGCTCAAATTGCTAAATCCACTTTTTCTTTATCTCCCTAACAGATAGCTTGGTGATAATCTCAAATGGAGGATCATACTTTCGACTAGCTTAAGGTGGTCCCAATCTCTTGTTTGAGACAAACTATGAATGGTAGGACTTACTGTTGTGTGTTATGTTATCGATTAGGTTTTCCCATATTCTATGTGTCGAAGCCGTGCTCAGCTTGCTCCACAGTCTTTTCGAGGGATATTTATAGAGACCATGTCGTATTGTGTGTTGGTATTATTGGTAATAAGCATCGACATAAAGTTGTGTGTGATATCCTTGTCGACGTTTGTTTCCGGTTAGGGATTTCAGCTGGTAAAGAATTTGATATCGGGCTTAATGAAGAGTGTGACAAACCCCTATGTCTGATATGTTTCTCTATTCGTGGGACGGTGGGTTTGATGTATGTATGGACCTTACATGGTCCTTACCTTTGATGCAACTAGGATGGCTGATTTTGTGCCCGGTCATGTTGTGCTTGATGGAAAACAACCTAACGTCAATTATTAGGCTAAGTGCGCATATACTGGATATGTTTTTCTCCCCTTCTCATTCTATTCTTTTAACGAATTAGAGAAAGATGTGATATTCCTACTAAAGCGAATCCGAAAGTTCTCTGCGGCTCAAGGCATTAGGGCACGATCTGTTGTTCATATCTTTAGCGTGATTAGTTTTGCTACAGCTAGAGGAGTGAGGGCTCAGATAATATCTCGACTCTCCACTAATTCCTTGTAAATATCCTGAATTTCTAATAAAGTGATGTTTGATAAAATAATAATAATAATAATAACATTGGTATTAAACATCGTCATAACATTGTGCGCGATACCATTGTCGACATATGTTATCGTTCTGAGATTTCAGTTGGTAAGGAAGTTGATATCGGGTTGGATGGGGGCGTGACAAACCATTACGTCCAGCAGATATATTACTTTACTCGTGGGATGGAGGACTTGATGTGTGTGTGAATCTGACTGGATCTTCACCTTTGACGCAAACTGGGATGGTTGATCTCGTACCCGGTCGGGCCGTGATTGATGCTGCACAGCGTAAACGCGGTAAGTATATGACTAAGTGTGTGGCTATTGGATATGGGTTTCTTCCCTTTTTTTCTCGTCTTTGTGGGAATTAGAGGCAGACGCGGTTACATTGTTGAAGCGGATCCGGAAGTTCTCTATGGCTCAGGACATTGGGGCACGTGCTGCTGTTCATATATTTAATAGGATCAGTTTCGCTATTGCTAAAGGAGTGGGGGCCCAGATAGTATCTCGGCTTCCCTCTAATTTATTGTAAATCTCTTGAGTTTCTTAATAAAGTGATTTATAATTAAAAAAATAAAAATAAAGCAATAAAGTAGATTTAACAGGGTCCTCACCTTTGACGCAAACTATGATGGTTGATTTTGTACTCAGTCGTGCGGTGATTGATGCAGCACATCGTAAATGGGTCAAGTACGAGGCTAAATGTGCAAACATTGGATATGGTTTTCTCCCCTTTTCATTTTTCTCTCTTAGGGAATTAGAGAAGGATGTTGTGACCCTATTGAAGCGGATCCGAAAGTTCTTCATGACTCAAAACATTGGAGCACGTGTTGCTATTCATATTTTTAATAGGGTTAGCTTTTCAATAGCTAAAAGAGTGGGGGCTCAGCTAGTATCTCGGCTTCCCACTAACTTTTAGTAAATATCCCATTTCTTTTAATAAAGTGATGTCATAATTAAATAATAATAATAAGTTGATATCGGGTTGGATGGGGGGTGTGACAAACCATTATGTCCAGCAGATATGTTACTTTACTCGTGAGATGGAGGTCTTGATGTGTGTATGGATCTGACTGGATCTTCGCCTTTGACGCAAATCGGGGTGGCAGATTTTGTGCCCGGTCAGGAGATGATTGATGTTGCACAACGTAAACGTGATAAGTATATGGCTAAGTGTGCGGCTATTGGATATGGTTTTCTTCCCTTTTCTTTCTCCTCTTTGGGGATATTAGAGGCAGATGCAGTTACATTGTTGAAGCGGATCCGGAAGTTCTCTATGGCTCAAGACATTAGGGCACGTGCTATTGTTCATATATGTAATAGGATCAGTTTCGATATTGCTAAAGGAGTGGGAGCCCAGATAGTATCTTGACTCTCCTCTAATTTATTGTAAATATTTTGAGTTTCTTAATAAATAAATAAATAAATAAAATTAATAATAATAATTATTATATTTATACTCATTACAAGTTTGAAACGACGTCGTATTTAGGGCTAAAACGCTGTGCATCAATGAACAGTACTGTTCATCGTGGACAGTACTGTTCATCGGCCCGACCCAAAAAAAACTTTTACTTTATGAACCCCCCTCCCCTTTTTTGGCCCAAAATCGAAAAAACAAATTACAGAACGTACTCACACTTTTTAACTATTTACGACTTTCTATCGGCCTGAACCAAAAAAAAACTTTTACTTTATGAAAAAAAACCCCTGTCGGCCCAAAATAGGAAAAAAAATATTCACGGAACGTACTCTCACCTTTTAACTATTTACGACTTTCTATCGGCCTGACCCAAAAAAAAACTTTTACTTTATGAAAAAAAACCCCTGTCGGCCCAAAATAGGAAAAAAAAATTCACGGAACGTACTCTCACCTTTTAATTATTTACGACTTTTTAACGTAATCAACTTTACTTATTAAATATACAATACATATCTACCCATTCATTCAAATTAAAAAACACCCACGGAAACATCTTCGAAATGCTTCTAGCATACGTACGATTTTATAAAAAATGTTGACTTTATATATATATATATATATATACACACACACATATAGAGTAGGGATCCAGTGAGAAGTAAATTAAAATAAGAAGTGATGAGAAGTGACTAAAACCACACATTTGAGATGCAACGACTTTCATTAGATGCATTTCTATTCATCTAGATGCACCATATAGAGTTTCAAAAGTTAATTTGATGTGTAGATGGTGCAAATTGATTTTCATGATTTTAGCACATGTAAAGGACCAAAAAATAAGAGAAATCATGAAATGCATCTAAAATACGTATATGCATCTAATTAAAAGCTAGAAAACACGTTATGATGCATTATAATGCATCTAAGATTTATAGAGAGTGATTCAATTAAGTCGATTGCATATCGGATATGCGATTATAATTACTTCTTATCTTCTTTTTTATCCTTAACTAACTCTTTCACTCTCTCTTCTCTCTCTCCTATATATTATATATCATACTCTTTTTAGTAGGATCAAATGAGAAGTTTTTTTAAAATAAGAAGGATAAAAAGTAAATATAACCGAATATCCGAGATGTACCGACTTAAATTAGATGCATTTAATCTTAGATGCATTATAATGCCTTATAATGTGTTTTCTAGCTTTTAATTAGATGGATATACGTA
This sequence comes from Tanacetum coccineum, assembly GCA_026074375.1. Classification (NCBI taxonomy): domain Eukaryota; kingdom Viridiplantae; phylum Streptophyta; class Magnoliopsida; order Asterales; family Asteraceae; genus Tanacetum; species Tanacetum coccineum. The sequence goes on from BQNB010119050.1 coordinate 9,821, forward strand.
TATTAGATTGCATTCCATGATTTTCTGGTTTTTTTTGTTCCTCTAACATGGGTCGGAATTCATGAATATCAATTTGAATGCCTTTCTACACTCCAGATTATACTTTTGAAACTCATAAATGGTGCATCTAGATGAATAGATAATGCATCTAATGCAAGTCGTTGCCATCTCAAATGTTGTAGTTTTAGTCCAACTTTCACACTTCTTTTTTTAATTATTCTCTTAGAGATCCCTACTATTTAGATGTTCATATAATTATCATATAGGAGACCGTCTTTGCAGAACCATTTTTTGTCTGCAAATACCTTCAGAACCTTATAGACCAATGGATTTTAGTATTAATAAATGTTTTTTCTTAATTCAAAAGGGTATAATAGTCAAAAGACATTTTGATTTTTCTTTTTGCATTTTTTAATTAAATAACGTTTTTAAAACCCTTTAATTTTCGGATTTATTTTTTGATTTTTTTTTCAGTATTATGTTTTCAGATTAAAAATCCGAGTGCATATGTGTTTTTCTTAATTATCGTAAATTTTATATGTTTTTTAGCGTATATTTTTTTTGGGGACCGTTCTTTGCAGAACCACTTTTTTGTACAGAACCTACAGAACCACTTTAGACCAATAGGATTTTAGTATTAATAAATGCTTTTTCTTAATTCAAAAGGGTATAATAGTCAAAACACATTTTGATTTTTCTTTTTGCATTTTTTAATTAAATAACGTTTTTAAAACCCTTTAATTTTCGGATTTATTTTTTGATTTTTTTTTCAGTATTATGTTTTCAGATTAAAAATCCGAGTGCATATGTGTTTTTCTTAATTATCGTAAATTTTATATGTTTTTTAGCGTATATTTTTTTTACTTGAAATGGCAATTGCGTATATGTTTGTATTTCTTATAAGGGTAATTGCACATATGTATCTAGTGTACATTCTCTAATCTTTAAAATTTTATAACAAAAAACATAAACATATCATATAACCTTTAAATTTTATAACAAATCAACAACATAAATATCAAATACAAATTTGATATTGAATAAAATACAATTTAAAAACAAAAGTATTATCAAATTCACTAGAACATATATCCACATCTTCCAAAAACATATGTGCACACGCTCTAAAACATATGTGCACGCTGCGCCTTTTCTTCAAATTTATTTAAACATATATGCACCCTTCACTTTTTATCAAAATTCGGATAGAAACATACTTTATTAAATCTAATGTATAAGTTTTAAACGACTTTTTGGTCTGATAAATGCTTAATTGTATACATTAAATACCCGGGATTTTGCCAATAAAAGCCAAGAAAACATGCCAAAAGATGGAAAATGTGTGCTTTTGTGTCATAATGTGCAGGGAAGGATATTAAAGGCAAAAAGAGCAAAAACAAGCAAAAGCCGACAAGAAACGGAAAAGACAAGTACAAAAGAAAGATTTGAAGCCAATATCAAAAGCCATATCAAGGCCGTGGTCAAGAAAAGACAAGAAAGTAAAGAAAAGGACAAAAGTTTGAAGTGAAATGACCATTATACCCTTTGAAGAGGATGCAAAAAGACTAAAATACCCTTGGGCCTTTTTACACCATTCAGATCACAAAAGCCCAACAACAAAAGCCCAAAATCAAAACCCTTTCTAGTTTACAAAACTACAAGGGCCAGAAGTGTAAATTCTCAAACATATTTCATACTACAACTTTGAAGGAAGAAACAAAGGGACCACTTGTGTAATTACCCCAAAGTTTCAAACTCATACGCGGGTCTAATTCTCCCTAACCGTCCTACAACCACTTTTCCTGCCAAAACCCGAATTAACCCAAC
>BQNB010119051.1:0-20883 GCA_026074375.1 Tanacetum coccineum
GAGAACGTGTTGCTAAAAACTCAAGTGGATTCTGTTGTTAAAGAAAGAGAAATATCAAACTTGAATATCAAAAGCTTTTCAATTCAATAAAAGAAACACGGATTCAACATCAAAAAGAGTTTGATGAGTTGATTGAACATGTTAATCAAAAGACATATGCTTATGCTGATGTACGGGCTTAGAATCATGATCTTTTGATGACAATATCTGAACTCAAGAATAAGCTTAAAACCGATGACAAGGGAAAGAATGTGAACACTAAGTTTGACAAATCTGAGACCTCAGGAACACTTCTTTGTGTAACACCATTGCCTAAAAACATAGCAGTTAAGGCTAAGAAAGTGTCAAATACTAAGGTCAATGCAGATAGGTCAAAACCAGTCACTTCAAATCTTACACCTAAAAACGAGCAAAGTCGAAAGCACAATGAGAATGTACTTGCAAGAGGAATGTATAGAATCACAAAAATAGAGACACAAACGCTGGATTCTAAATCTAACATAAATGTTTCTAATTTCACAGGTGTAGAAAGTTCTAATAGTGTTAGAAGACCAAAGTCTAAGGACAATAAATCAAAGGATATAGTCTTGAAGAACAATAATGATAAGAGACCATCTGCACGTGTTTAGAAGATTCCAAGTAGTGTTAGTATAGATTCTAATAAGCGTGATACAATGCATTCGAATGTATGTCAATCAAACACAAGTGTATTAAGTACCGGTGACTCAAGTGACTGATTGTATTATGAATTCAGTGAGGCTTAAGATGCTTTCGTGTCATTTGAAGAAGACGAAGGGAGCTTTGGAGCTTATTCATGTTTGGAAGCTGTCCGATGCTATATTTACACTTTAATGTTGGTTCGTATTTTTAGTTTGTGCAATGTTCGGTGGTTTTTCCCCATCGGGGTTATTGTGAACGTAATGAGTAAGTAAGAATCGTGTGGCATATCATACGGTTAGTAGAAGTTCGAGCTTTGACTTGAGGTTAATGTGGTACTTCTGCCACATTCCATTGTACTTATTGGATTTGGGTGATTAATATATTTTATCGGGGTAGTTTCCCCTTTACCCAAAAAAAGATTGTAAATGCTGTTAATGACGGTTTGAATATTGTTTGTGTTTCTTATAGAAAAGATGTGTTTTTGATTTCTCATGAAAAATGTGTTGCTCGTTATGCTTTGTTTAGAAATTCTAGTGTAAAGAGAGCCTTATTCACTAACCTCATAGCAGCAAAATCTAAGAATTTAGGAGCTACTTCTGTAGTTGCAAAATCTAGATTAAGCGTTGCTAAAACCCCAACAGCAACAAATAAGGTCTCTAGTGCATTACCACTATCTCCTGATTCTAGTCAAAGTAGGACACTTAGCAATTGCTTGAAAAACAAAATTGCAACTAGTAGAAAGTAGCAGAAGTGGTTTGAATACCAATAAAGTTTTAATTGGACACCCAAAAGCAAAACTGCTCAATCACAATCTAGTGAATCAAAGAGTAGCACCCGTGTTTGATCTAAATCTAACACAACGGTTACCACTTAAAAATGGGTAGCCAAACTGTCCACTCTTCCATCTGTATTTATTTCATGTGATACAAGTGATCCAGCTCGTCCTTTGGATTGTTGATAGTGGGTGCTTGAACCATATGACTGGCAATCTGTCACTGCTAAGAAATTTCATTGAGAAATTCATAGGAAGAGTCCGCTTCGGGAATGATCACTTCGCAACAATCACTGGATATAGAGATTATGTTCAAGGCAATCTCACGAAATGTCATGTATACTATGTGTAAGGCCTGGGGCACAACTTATTTTAGGTCGAACAATTTTGTGATGGAGATTTAGAAGTAACCTTTTGTTCAAACACTTGCTATGTTTGGAATTTGGAGGGTGGTGATTTACTTACCGGTTCTCAAGAATCTAATCTCTACACCATCTCCATTTTTGAGTTGGCGGCTTCTTCTCCAGTATGTTTAATGTTAAAAGCAACATCAACAAAATCTTGGTTATGGCACCGAAGGCTTTCTCATTTGAATTTTGGTACCATTAATCAACTCACGTCAAAAGATCTAGTTGATGCGCTTCCAAAATTTAAGTGTAATAAAGATCACTTATGCTCAGCCTGTGAACATGGAAAAAGCAAGAAAGCTTTACTTTCACCAAAATTAGTTCCAAGCACATAATCCAAACTCGAATTACTTCATATAGATTTGTGTGGGCCAATGAGGGTAGCAAGTATCAATGGCAAGAAATATAATATAGTGATCGTCGATGATTATTCTCGGTACACATGGGTATATTTTCTTGGCACCAAAGATGAGGCTCCAGACATGATCATAAATTTCATAAATCAAGTTTAACAGAATCTAAAGGCTCAAATTCTAAAGATCCGAACTGATAATGGAACTGAATTCAAGAATGAGAAATTGAGATCATTTTATGCGAAGTTAGGCATTGTTCATAATACCTCCATTGCTCGAATGCCTCAACAAAATGGTGTTGTTAAACGTAGAAATCATACACTTGTCGAGGCAGCTCGTACAATGCTTATCTTTTCTAAATCTCCATAATTTCTTTGGGCTGAAGCTATTGCTACTGCTTGCTTTACTCAAAATTGATCTATTGTACACACACGGTACAACAAGACTCCTTATGAGTTGATTCATGGAAGAAAACCTAATCTTTAATACTTTCATGTGTTTGGATCTCTTATCCAACAAATGATAGTGATGATCTTGGGAAAATGAAACCAAAGGCTGACATTGGTATCTTTATTGGTTATTCTGAGTCATCAGGAGGATTTCGTATCTATAACCGCCGAACCAAAAAGTTAATGGAAATGATCCATGCTAAGTTTGATGAACTCACAGTAAAGACCAATCAAGTTAACATACATGAAAGAGGAAGAGAGGTTGTTTTAGTAAGAGAGAGGGTTGGATGAACACTTAGAGAGAGAAAGCAAACATATAAGAGAACTTGTATTAATGTGTGAAAAATGAGCAACAAACCATCTCTCCAAGGCATGGAGAGGTGTATAAATACCCTAATGAGGCCGGCTATGGATGGGCTTACATGTGCTTTCCATGGGCTTTTCCTAACTTAGCTTATTAAGGTTCTAAAAATAACTAAACGAGCTAACGACAATTTTCTATGGAGTGACCGATACTTTCCTAGGATTTTTGTATTCCTAACAATCTCCCCCTAAGGGAGCTTACTCCATTTTACAAAATCTTAAACCTAGCTACTATGAAGGTCTTCGTTCTTGTGCTCGCAGACTTCTTTTCTTTTTTCTTTTCTTGTGAATATGGCGTAGTGATCATTGACTTTAGGCTTGAGCTTGTTCCTTTATCTTGACTTGTATGTGACTATGTGATCTTGAGTATCTTGAGATCATCAACCAATCATAATCTCTTTCGCCATCTTGTAAACTTTGCCATCTTGTGAACTTGTGACTTTTGGACCGACATGCTCATACTGTTGTTGTTTCTTGGTCTTGAAAGCTTGAATAAGACATCTTTCTTGAAATTCTTTAACTTTAACACTTTGTCACTTCGAGAAAGACGTTCGGTATTAGAGTGACGGAAACTTCTTTGAAATTATTAGACTTTAATACTTCATCACTTCAAGAAAGACGTGCGGTATCAGAGTAGCGGAAGTCTTAAAACATGTACTTGAGCTTTCATGATGTCTTTATGTTTGTCGGTCGGGTATGAGCATGTGGCTATGAATTTGTTAGTCAGCTGGAACCAGGTACCTCCAAGTCCATTTTAAGTATCCTGCATTAAAACAGTTAGCAATAAATCGGGGGGACGAATATGGATTTGTCATTCCCCCGTGGTTGGTTGGAGTAACCTTCGAATCCATAAGGATCGACCTATGATCAGGTAGATTCAATTTAAGAAGAATCTCCTTGATAGGATTTCCAGCTAAAGTATAGAATCTTTCTAACACATTTGCATTAGATTCATCAAACTCAGCATGTTCTCATTACCGAAACGCCTCAAAGCAGACAGCACGATAAGAGTGAACCAGTGAGTTACTATCTCATCGATTGAATAGAAAAATCGATTTGAAAAGTCAATCGACGTGTTACTTGCTAAAGTGATTTTGTGACACATCAAGAGTGTTAATCATTTCAAAAATTCATCATCAACCGCTAATCCATATACTGGAACAAGTTTGATTCTTGTAGAATCGCACCATCGTTTCTTTCCAGTTGTCACAAGTTTGATTCATATAGAATCGCACAAGTCATCTACCATGAGCTTGTTTGATGTTGGCTCAAGCAGGATTTCCATCTTCATTGTGAACATTTAAATATCACTCGGATGTTCTGGCAAAATCACAAGGATAATGCGTAGGACTCTTAATATATATCTTGTTATTCACATTGTGTGACCTAGAAAGCTTAATTTTGACAAGTGTCCTAGTAAGATTTATGGATGATCTCTTTTTGGCTCTAGACTCAATAGTGCAATTTGGTTTTAGTGATCGAAGGCTGGAGCACACTGCCACCTTTTCAATATCAACCAACTCAGAGTGAGAAAGTCGATAGAAATGTGTGTAATCTCTGTGATAAATGAAACAAGAGTCTGTTGAGAGACCTTGAGTGGCTAGGGAGGGTTGTGCATAGCGTCACTGGGTCCATGACTATCTTCTTCAATGTCAGACAACAACTTAGTGTTTCTGACAGTTTATGTATTGACCTGGTTTTTGCCTAAGTGTATGGAGAGATTATTTCTTTTCACCCTTTATCCTTACATTTCTTTTTTATTTGTCAACCCCTTCAATGCTTACCGAGACTTCATAACTAACACCTTGTTGGATTTGTTCCAGTACTAGCTCCATCTCAGTCGGCATTATTCCTGATTCTCACTTTTTATCCTTTTGTATCATACCTAAGGACTTCTACACTATCTAGTGGATATCCCTAGGTAGATCCCTCCGGTTCTGGCTGGATCATGGGATTTGAATACCTATGCCTAGCCACCTTATAACTCCATAAATTTAAATACATGGTCGGTCTTTTGGGTATTCCATCATAATCAAAACTAAAATTATTGAAAAGTTCAATCAAAGTGTTTGATATAAATATCAAAAGATTAACACTTTGAGAATTTTTCATCATCACTAAAAGCTCCCCCGTAACATATGCATCGTAATCGTAGTACATGCTAAGTGTGGAGTGCATTGAGTCCATTTTATATTATCACATTTCAGTACAAATTAGATTCAGTTTAATCATAATTTCTCCCCTTATCTAAAATGTTAATCCCTTGATATTTTGGATATCAATTGATTAAACGTTCAAGGACAAAATGTTACAAAATATCCAATAGGAACATTTTAATGCTCCCTCTCAATATTGGAGGGTATATAAGACAGTGTTGAGTACAATAATTTGAAATTTTTTAAATTTACTAAGAAATTCTTGAAATTTTTGTACTCGAGCACTACTTAGAATCACCATTAAGTCTACACTACATATATATAAATTCACAAGTTATTATTATTTACTAGGTTTGACCTATTTTGATGAGGACATCATATGATAAATCATATGGTCCTTTCCAGCAGCCGAAGGTCTCCCCCGTACAGTCTCCCACCAATGAATTTTTCCAGGCTCCTCAATAACCTTCTGTTCTTGAGTTGTAGATCAATAGCCTGGATCATAGCTCATGCTCTTTCCCTGTCTATATTTCTCTAGACTGTCTGTGGCAAGTACTCCATTCGGATTCGTTTCAGAATATCATCAAGAGCGGACCGAACATCGTTGAGTGTACCGTCACTAAACTTGTGTAGTTCATCAATACGCATCAATCTGTTCTTCTTTTCTTTCTTCTGATATATGAAGCCTTTAGGATTGGAGTATGCTGTATATGGTGTCTTTCGTTTGAGATTTGATCTGTAAGTATCCGGCCTTATGAGGTTGAGCTTCTTTTGATAACTTTTGACACCTATTTGAAGATCTTCCACACGCCTTCTAAGGACAACGCTTCTTATAAACATTCACAGTGAGACACCCAAAGCAAGGCGTTCCTCAACGTTGAGATTTGTCAGCTTGCCTTGAACTAGAAGAAGCAACATGTCTTCTATATCTTGAAGGCGAAGTTTATTGTAGTCTCCTTCTTTGAATGTATATAGTTTATCGTCATTTCTACGAACAGTGATCCAATCCAAATGTTTGTAATTATGCCATTCGACAATCTTAAGCTTTATAACAGCAAGGATTTTGTTTTTGGAGTAGACATCACGAGTAGATTCCCTGTTTACAGCAAATCCATAGAATTGTTGACATTTTCACCCCCAGTGAGAGATGCCCCATAATGCATGTTTGTCGTAGACACTCGGCACTTGACTCCACATTAAGTTTGGGACGAAGTCTTCAATCTATTTTATGTGTCCATAATCTGCAGCCTTTGTCTTTGTTACTGAAGTTGCATAAGTTCGGCTTGAGACACCACAAATTAGATATGTAAGGTCATTGTTGATGAAGTGATCAAAAGGTATTACTCGACGACCTCATGAATTAGGTATCAATGGTAAGAGCTTGCGAAGATCATGTAGATATTGTTGTCCTTCAGGGTTGTTCCAGTCTAGTTGATCAGTAGTTGCTTTGTAGACTTCTTCAAGGAAATATTCAAGTTCCACCAGACTCTTGCATGAATCTTTCATTAACTCGTATGTTGGACTGGCTAATAATTCTAGTGTCAGTGTATCAACTTTGACCCGATTCATCACGAATGCTGAAAAGTCTAGAGGAGTGTCCATTAGTTCATTAAATGAGTCACAAGGATCTTCATTCTGAGCTAAAGTGCTTATCCAAGGTTGAACTGATCCATGTTTAACAAGCAAAGTCTTGTTCCAACCACGATCGGGAGTTGGAGGTTTTGTTGGTTTCTGAAACCAATCATGATGGTGAGTGGTCTCATCAACATGTTGATTTTCAGTAAATCCTGTATCGAACTCCTAATGTGCGGGTTCTTCTAAGTCTTCATCAGCGTGTATTGGTTCCTCTGCTTGAGCAAACTTGCCAATAGACGTGTGATGAGACTTGGACCCTTCTTTAGACTTGTCAGTTGACTTGGAAGTCTTCTCATTTGGTGCACTTGTTGATTCAAGTTATTTTCCATCTCTTCTTCTCTTTGACCCCCGGTTTGATCCAACGAAGGGTTCTTCGTCTTTATCCCCATCATCTCGACTTCTTTTAAACATGACAGTATCTCCGTATGTTTCAAGGATGTCTTTGTCAGTTTCATAAGCATCAACCAATGCTTTATAGAGAGTCTTCTGCTGAATTGATCTGTCAATTGATTTGCTATTCTCCATTTTATCAATGAGAATATTCTTCAGCTCGAGTTTAGATAGGTTAGCTGCTACAGCATGGGATGTCTTAGCTTGATTGGATGAACAAGTCAGAACTTCAGCTTTAAGTTGGTCATTTATGAACTTTTTAATTTTTGGCAAAATCTTGGAGACTTGTTCTTTAACTTGCTCTTTGACTTGCTTTTTGATGATTTTCCTCATATTTTCATCAAGTGTATTGATGAAGTCTTCATTTTCATCTTGAGCTTCGTCTCTAAGTCTGTCTGACTGAAGTTAAACATTTGTTTTTACAGCTTCATTCATCTTATTGGCAAGGTACGTATCAACAATACTGGGAATTGAAGAAACATCTGCAGCAAATTGGTTTGTTTGCTTGAATTCTGAGAAGTCGTCTTCTAAAGCTTTTACTCTATCTTCAAACTTGAATACGGAATCAAAGGTTGGAAGATTTTGTAGGGATGTACTTGGAACAATTATTGGTGTGGGAACAGGTGTTTGTTGCTGATGTTGAATGAAAGGAATAGGTGGTGGAGGAAGTGGTGTTACAGATGAAGGAGGCATTTCAACATTCGTGGAGACGGGTACATCTACCAAAGATGTTGACTCAGTGTTCAGATTAAGAATGGAGTCAATACCTGTATCCGGATTAGGGTTGAGCATGTTTGAAATGAAGCCTGATGATACAGAAGAACTCTGCTGTTGAACTTCAGGAGTGACCGCTATCACATGAGTATCTTCTATGACTTGAGTAGTTTAAACATTAGCTAATAAGGCATCCATCATTTCAGTATCTCTTTCCTCCAGATTGACGTTCAGATCCCTGTACAATTCATTCGCTTCTTCCTCTTTATTTATCTCTTCTTCATCCAGTTCTTCTCTCTCAACATTAACATCTTGATTTTCTTCATCATATGCTTCATCATCAGACCACTCTTCTTCTTTATTATCAGCATTGTCATCATTTTGATCATCATCATCTTCATTATTAGCATTGTCATCATTTTGATCATCATCATCTTCACTCTCATTCACTTCATCATCATCGTCTTCATCACTAGACTTCCAAGAAATTTGTTCATCTTTAGAGTCATATGTAGGTACATCGGGAACCCCTGGTTTGACACCAGTTCCTTCATCTGCACCTAAACAACTAGCGTGGGAGCTCTGGAATTGTGTCTTGCTTCTCTTGGTAGCCAACTTCATTTGTTCTGCTTCAGATAATGCAACTTCAGATAGCACATTTAAACCTTTTGCTTTTGACGTTGTTGCAGGTTGTTTCTTCTCGGCAGGTTTAGTCACTTTTGCTGAAGTCTTAAGTCTTTTGCCTTCAGAAGCTTGAACATATTTCTTCTTAAGAGATGATTCAGGATCAACTTTATTCTTTACATATTTAGGTTTTGGAATCTTCTCACCAGTAGCATAAGCATGATAAGTCTTGTAAGCTTCGGACTCCAACATGGATTGGTTGGTCAAGTGCTGAGGGAGAATAGCACCGTATATCCGTGTGTCCTGATGTTTAGATATAACTCTTATTATGGTGAACATGAGGTCATCCCTGGCAGTGTGCCAAAACATCTTGTTTCTCCTTGGTATTGACTGATCCTTTGCCATGAAGTAGTCGACAACGACTTTGGTGAATCGTGGATAATATATGTCATTGTTCTTCTTAGAGTTCTTGTTCTCTACTTTATACACCAAGTCTTCCCACAGAAAGTAGACATAATCAACATTCTTATTATGATACATGCCCCAAAGAGTTTGAGCACGTGACTATCGAAGACTTTCCAGAGCAGTAGTTTTTCCACTTAGACACTTTTTGATAATGACAGGAAATGATCTCCATGGTTGATGCATGTGATTAACATTGACATCAGATAATACCTTTATTTCACCAGTGTGTCTAAGATCTCTAATAAAAGATATAATTTCTTCTTCAAATGGAGGATCTTCAAATTTCTGACCTAGGAGTTTAGGGCAAATCTGGAGCATATCTCTGAAGTTGTCAACGTTAATAGTATGGATTTTTTTCGTTCATCTTGAAATGAAGTGAAGAATGATGTCTAGAGGCAGTGACCCAGGACTCTTGCATGTAGATTTCTGGTACATCAGTAGTGATCTCAAATGATTTGTAGAAGGTTGTGAGTTTAAGAGCGTCTAGTACCACTTGAAGAATAGGTTCCTTGGAATTAAGATTGGAGCTTAGTCAGAGATTGAATTTCCCTATCTCAAGGTGGTTAGCAAGAGTAACTAAATCATCATCCAAAGCCTTTAGTTGAGCTCTTGTGATATCTATGATTCTGCTAAGAAAGGATCAATACAGTTTATGTTTGAACAATACACTATAGAGACCTTTCAATTGAGCACTTTAAATTGATTCATGATGCGAAAATTTCTTAAGGATAAGGCACTCTAAGACTTTTAGCACTTTTTAAGATATATTCCTTTAAATGACAACTTAGATTGACAAAATTGCTTAAGGAATTAAGGAAACTTCATTGACCATTTTAGGAATCGAGTTCTTTCTAACTAGGTAGAGAATTTTGATATCCTGAGCCTAATTTTAGTTAATCTTGTTTTACCTTGCAATTAAGCCAGTTTAACTTGTTTAGAGTTTATAATTAACCAATTTTAATTAATTCCCTAAAACAGGTTTTAAATTACCTTCTAGTTGGAAAATTGATCTTAAGTGTTTTTGGTCTTGTAAGATAAACCGCCTTCTAATGAACACTAATAGATTGGTTCCTAAAGAAAAGAAACAGTTGTTTGGTTCCTTAAGAAAAACTAGTTGTTTGGTTCCTTAAGATAAACTAGTTGTTCGGTTCCTAAAGACAAACTAGTTGTTCGGTTCCTCAAGACAAACTAGTTTTTCGGTTCCTTAAGACAACTATTTGTTCGGTTCCTTAAGACAAACTAGTTGTTTGGTTCCTTAAGAAAACAAGTTGTTCGATTTCTTAAGAAAATAAGTTGTTCGGTTCCTTAATGTAAACTAGTTGTTTGGTTCCTTGAAAAAAACAAGTTGTTCGGTTTCTTAAGAAAACAAGTTGTTCGGTTCCTTAATGCAAACTAGTTGTTCGGTTCCTTAAGAAAAAAAGTTGTTCGGTTCCTTAAGAAAATATTAGTTGTTCAGTTCTCAAAGGAAACAAGTTGTTAGGTTCATTAAGGGGTACTAGTTGTTCGGTTCCTTTAAGAAAAAGGAGTTGTTCGGTGCACTCATAAATTTCACAAACATGACGTTTTGAATCATTTAAACTTGTTTCTCTAGCATTCTAATCAAGAAGATAACATTTAGGATCATTATAACAATCTTTAAGCCACAGATTCATCAAGAATATATAAAAAACAAGTACGCATAAACATTTTAGCACATATATTCAACAAACTACAAACAAGAGTATGTTTTTATGGCTCATTAACATTCAATGATGAGAATATAAGCATCGTAGCACAAAAACCTTAAACTTTAAACATCCACACTCAAAAACTTAGATTTTCAAATCATATTATTGATCATATCACATTCATATGCTAAACATACACAAAACTGAATTAAGCAAGTCTTCTACACTCTAATGCCATTAAAACCCCTACAAACAATTTGAAGATTTATACACTTTTGATTTTGAGAAACCCTATAATTAGGGGTTTCGAGTTCAAAAATGGATGAAATCGTAATTCCTTCAAGGTATGAGATGTATAGGAGGTGTAGAACAAATTATTAGTTATACCTTAAGCGTGATAACAACTGGATAATGAGAACTAGCAATGGCGATTTTGAATGGTTTGGGAGGAGGGAAAAACTTGCACAGTGTGTGTTCGTATGTGTGAGAAGGACGAGTAGGGTGGGTGATGTTTTTAAAACAAATTTGTTTTTTTTAACACATTCACCCCCTAAAGTTTAAGAACTTTTCCACTAATTAACTATAAGTTTATTTAGGCATTCTAAGTTAACACATTGGGAAAAATAGTCCTTGTAGTTTTTAACTAGCATACCTAACCACTTAAATTAACACACTTACTCCTTAAAGGCATAAACACATAACATATAAGGCACACATAATCTAAACTTAATTAACTTTCCTTAAGAATGATATTCCGTTATTGTTTAAAAACCTTTTTCCTTGAATCACACTTTTATTATGAAGAAGATATTTGATATTTTCTCCCCTTCAAACACTGACCCATTTTCTATTTAAAGAGTTGTAGTCATTGTTTGAGAAGTCGAATGTCTTTGAAAAGCATTTTTTGATGACTTAATGTTTTATTTGTGAAAATCAAACACCATGAAATAAGATTTCTCTTATTTTAACACATAAGCGCACTGACACGTACACTTATGGTAATATAGGAAGCACGGGTTGTGATGCAAAGTAATCACAAGCCTTTGCATGGTCATTAAGTAGACCATGCCCGAGAATAAATTTCTGTTGAGAGGTCAAGTTTTCTTTTTGAAATACTTGCCTTTAAGATGATGACCGGGTTGCTATCTGAAATAATAGCAAGCCATTTGGCATGCTTTAAAAACATTTGGAACTTCTGCTCGAACTTCATTTACAGCCTCGTATCATTATTGAATGACATTTCTAAGACCGTAAATGTTATCGATTTTCAGAAGACATGCCATTATTACCTCTTTTTATATTTTCTCATGTTTTTAATTTTTTCTTTGGTTTTAAGGATTTTATATTTTTGTATTTTGTTTTTATAAAGGTTTTCTAAAAATAAAAAAATCTTTTTGGGTTTTATGGTTTTTAATATATTTACATATTATACAGGATATTTGAATAGGTACCACCACTATTCTTCAGCTTCATCTGCCAATTGTTTCAGAGTCTCCGGCGTAAAACTTCGCATTCCTAACTTGTTGATAAGAAATTCAATTCTTTCTTTGCCAAGTGCTTTAGTGAAAATGTTCGCCAGCTGATACTCTGTATTGACAAAGTAAAGCTCTACTACCTCGTTCTCAACTTGCTCCTTTATGAAGTGGAATCTGATGTCAATATGCTTTGATCGAGAATATTGAACATTGTTGTAGCATAAGGCAATAGCGCTTTTGTTATCACAGTACATTGGAATTTTATTGAATCCAAGGCCATAGTCGGCAAGCTGTGATCTCATCCAAAGGACTTCAGCACAACAGCCGGATAAAGCTATATATTCAGCTTCCGTACTGGATATCGCATCACTTTTCTATCTTTTTGATGACCAGCTAACAAGTCTATCTCCTAATAATTGCCTCTTGGCAACCCGCATGATTAGCGTCTGCATAAGCTGTTCGAGCAATAGAAGAATCCTTTGGATACCAGAGTCCCCTATTAACGGTTCCTCTTAGATATTTAAAGATTCTTTTTATAGCATGTAAGTGCTTTTCGGTAGGCTTTGCCTGATACCAGGCACACATGCATACAACAAATGTTAGGTTTGGTCTACTGGCTGTGAGATACATAAGGGTGCCCACCATTCCATGATAGTGTGTAGGGTCAACGGCTTTCCCATGTGTATCTTCATCCAGTTTGGATTTCTCCACCATGGGAGTATCCACGGGGTCACTAGATTCCATACCATATTTTTTCAATGATTCTAGAGCATATTTAGACTGGTTAATAAAGATGCCTCTAGGACTTTGTGAAATCTGTAGTCCTAGAAAAAATGATAGCCCATCATCGACATCTTAAACTTTGAACACATTATTTTTGAAAATTGGTCACATAGTTTAGGTGTAGTAGATGCAAAAATTATATCATCAATATAGATTTGTACCAGGAGAATATCTTTGTCTTGTCTTCTGATGAACAATGTGGGATCCACGGTTTCTTTAGAGAATTCCTAAGAGAGTAGAAACTTCGACAATAGATTGTACCATGTGCGAGGAGCTTGTTTCAACCCATAGAGAGCCTTCTTAAGCTTATACACATGATTCGAATTGTCTTGATCCACAAACCCATCCAGTTGGCTGATATAAACTTCTTAGCACAGAATGCCGTTCAAGAATGCCGTCTTTACATCCATTTGGTAGACGATCATATTCATGTGAGCAGCATAAGCAAGGAAAATTCGAATAGCATCAAGTCTAGCCACTAGAGCAAAAGATTCCTCAAAATCAATTCCCTCTTCTTGACGGTAACCATGAGCAACTAAACAAGCCTTGTTCTTTAGAATTCGTCCTAATTCATCAAGTTTCACCTTGTAGATCCATTTTAAAGTAATAACCATCACTTTGTCTTGACGAGGAACGAGATCCCAGACTTCAAGACGTTTAAATTTATTCAACTCCTCTTGCATTGCTTCAATCCAACATGCTTGAGTTAATGCGTCTTTATAGTTCTTTAGTTTAACTGATGTAAGAAAGGTATCATAGTAACAAAATAAGGCTTGTTCATGAAGTTGGAGTCTTGTGGAAACAGGTCTTTCGAGTTCACCGATGATGTTGTCTAAAGGATGATCCTTGGTCCATTTGGTAACGTGTTCTGAGTTTGGAGCAGTAGTTTACACAACAGTAGGAATTACATCCAAAGAAGAAGATGCTTCAGAATCTTTTTCTGGAATTAAAATACCAAAGAACGGATCACTTTTCATGTGTACAACATCTAAGTCATGATTGTCTTCTTCAACATCGTTAGGAATGATAGGAGATTGAGTTTCGGGTGTTGTTTGAGAGTTACTAGGTGATGGTGCATCTTGGTCAACTGTTGTTGAGGAAGGTGAATCGGTTGATGCAGCGGGTTCTGGAGAAACTACTTCAATAAATGGAGCAATGACTTTAGGGGCTGGGTGATCAACACTAGGTGGAGGAGTGAGTAATTCATCAAATAGCGGTTGAAACAAAAGATCCCAATCAGTTCTTAAAGGTGGTACAAACAGTGTTGAAGGTGGAAGGTTTGGCAAGAGTCCTGAACTGATTATTGCAGGAGTCATTTCATGAAGTGCGGGTCCTGAACTGCTGTGTTCAGAAGCCATCACCGCCAGCTCATCAAAATCTACATGAATTGTCTCAATGATTCGTCTGGTACGTCAGTTGTAAATTCGAAATGCTTTCTTTGTGGGTGCATAGCCAATGAAAATACCAATATCAGCCTTTGGTTGTAACTTACCCAAGTTCTTACTATCATTTGTCGGATAGCAGAGTGCACCAAATACATAGAAAAAAGATAAGTCAGGAAGTTTGTCATGTAAAAGCTCATATGGTGTTTTGCCATGACAAAGACGTATGATGGAACGATTTTGGGTGTAACATGCGGTAGCAACTGCTTCTGCCAATAATAATAACAGAGCTTTTGCATAAATCAACATTGTGCGGGCAGCTTCAATTAGCATACAATTACGTCTTTCAACGACACCATTTTGCTGTAAAGAGCGAGCAACAGATGTTTCATGAGAGATGCCAACCTTCTCATAATATTCACGCAAAGTTTGATTAACAAACTCAGTTCCATTATCTGTTCTGATTCATCAGACAGGTACTTTAAGCCGCACTTGGATCATTTTGAGAAACTTGATTATGAAATCTGGAGCTTCATCTTTTGACCGTAAGCACTTTACCCATGTAAATCGAGAGTAATCATCAACAATGACGAGGATATACTTCTTTCCATTAACACTTGTGACACGCATTGGCCTACAAAGATCCATGTGTAAAAGATAGAGTTTTTCTTGGTTGGTGTCTTCAGATTTAGGTTTGTAGGGTTTCTTCTAGCTTTTGCCCATTGCAAAAGCAGAACACAGATGGTCCTTTTCAAATTTTAGCTTAAGGAGACCTCGAACAAGACCGTGTCTAGCTAAATGGTTGATTGCACCAAAGTTCAGATGAGATAGACGTCGGTGCCATAGCCAGGACTTAGTCTTTGAGGCCTTTGACAAGAGACATATAGGAGAGGACACCATCATATCTCCAAGAGACAGAGTATACAGATTGTTGCCTCAAGATCCAGTCAATAGATCAACGCCTTTAGATTGTTGCCTCGAGATCCAGTCAATATAACACAACACCATCCTTCTAGATTTAAACGAAATGAAAGCAAGGTGGTGTTGACGAAAAGGCAACATCAAGGTTCCAAATTACAGAATTGCCCAATCGGAGACAAGTGTGTCCAAAGCCTTCACATAGTAAACCCTTGAGATCGTAACATTCCCAATATGATAATCACCATATCCCAATATCTTTGCCACGTGATCATTTCTGAATTTGACTGTACCCAAAAATTTATTGACGAAATTGGTGAGCTGAGAGCGATCTCCGGTCATATGCTTGGAGCAGCCGGAGTCCAAATACCAGAGAACAATTTAGACGAACTATAGATCTCCAAGATTTACTGGGTTCCTTTTTGTTAGCAGATACAGATTTAAGAACCTTATATTTGCTAACAAGAACATTAGTTTTAGATTTCCTAGATTTCCTTGAGTAAACCAATGTTACGACATGCTTAGGTGTTTCATTTTCTAGATCAGTTAGTTTCCTAAGGGGCACTTCAGTAGTTGTGGTAATCCTAGTTAAAGGGAACATATTTCCTACTATAGTTGAAGGGTTGTTTTTTTTTTTACCCCCGACTAGTAGGTCTCCAGACATAATCCAATAGTTTGTAAACACCTTTCAGTTGTTTCCAAACTTTCTCTTTGAACTTTCTTACAGATTTATATTTTACACGAGCATTCACATATTGATAAAATCAGAACACACAATCATGATATCAGAAAGCATGCAACCGTTATCACGTTAACACATTTAAGTTCAAGAATTCCGCAATTAAGCATGGAATGGCTGCATAGTTGCAGTTCCTTAGGTTAAACCATACTATTCTTAGTTTTCAACTAGATTTAACCTTTCATAGGGTGGGCTTCACTTTATCTTTAGAGTACTACTTGGTGTATGCCGAATCTTAAATCTGTTCCTTTTTATTGCCTAAGGCCGTGATCCGCTAGCACTAGAGAATAGTTTTTATTCCTGTAGAAGACAACATAGGTTTGTTAGAAACGAAGTTCGATGAAGAAGAGGTTTTGTGTTTGTGTTTCCTGAGGATGTGATGGTTCAGTGAAATTGCGAACTCTTGTGTCCTTGTTCCTTTGGGGTCACAGCCTACTAATTTTTCACCAGAAATGATGGATTACAAGGGCAGGTTTAAACTGATGTTTGTAAGCAACTCCTGAATTAGTTTAGTATACCTAAAGGCAGATTCTAAGGAATGATCTAGAGGATAATTTGCTTTAACATGTTCAACTAGATCCCTAAGAACTGCAGCTTCTTCCTGAGTGTGCTTAATATAGGCAGAGTGAGCTGTCCTTTTATTCAACAATTTAGGGGTTATTGGTTCCACATCAATCTTAAGCATCTCTGGATCAATAGTGTGTTTCGTAACAACATTATCAACTAGAGCTTTTCCTTTAAGTTTCCTTAAATCATCTGGATAGCTGGTAATTTACCAAAATTTTTCCTGAAGACTTTACTGGCATTAAATCAGATGATTTCCACATACTTATTAGATTGACTATGATTAATTAAATCATCACATTGCATCACATTGTTCTTTTGATCGAATACGTGCTGGTTTAATCGAGTCATAAAGTTGCTTATAGGTCTGTTTCAAATGCTCATTTTCAGCAATAAGCTTTGACACCCTATGATCCAATTCAATATTAATTGTTTCAATCTCCTCTAAGTTATTTTTAATCTTATCCTCATTCATTTTTCCACTTAGAGATTTAATTCTCTCTTTTAACTTTTTTGTGACCGCGACTTTTTCTTGAGACTAAGCTTTCAATTCATTTAATTCAAAATATTAATCAAAACATGAAGCACTTTGATTTGAAACAGAATTGTCCCTTTGAAAAACTTCCTGATTAAGTTAATTATTAACTTTTAAAGAGATGCAATATTTTTCAAAAGTGGTAAAACTTTAGAATAACTTATCGTAAATCTCTTTTTCAACAAAATCTGATTTGTTGAGAAACTCTATCTTAAGTTTTAGACACTTTTCACATTCATTTACAGTCACACAAGCATAACCACAGAAGAATTCACAATTATCTTCACTATATCTTTGCTAATGACTTGTTCCAAGAGTCGTTCATTTTCGTTCAAAACTTGATTCATTTTAACTTCAAATGTTTTGGACACTAAACGATGTTGTTCCACAGCCTGTTCCATTTGATGAAAGAAGTTTTAGACTTTAGTAAGTTCATCAATTAAATATTGATCGAAAGTATTGAATATGTCCTTTAGTGCTTTTACAAATAGAATAATTTCATCCCTAAAACAAGCGTCAACACTAATGTTGGTGAATTCAGAATTTGATAAATCGTATATTAGTATGGACCACAAGATTTCCACAGTGTATGATAAGCAACAATCATACATCATATAAATGTAATACGTAGCCCAAAACTCAATGACACTGAAAGCTCGACATCAATAATTACCATATAAAATAGCCTACATTACTCCCGTGATGATTCTAAACCCGCAACATCCTATGCTTTTGACATGGTAAACTTCGGTTGCCCAGTGATACGAATCACCAACAGGGACTCAATCCCAATAGATCTATTCATAACATTCGCGCCAACAATCCAGTAACTGACATTCCATTTATGGGCTCAACTAGGTTACGCTACTTAGGCAACACATAATCATATTTAAAACTTAACCACTTGTGTCCATTGTAAAACACTGCATTTTCTCACCCAAAAACTTATAAAATAAAATCATGTAAAACGTGGGGCTATGAACTCACCTCAACAGTGAAGTGAATGAGTAATAATCGAGTAAGTGAAATAACGAGTCACGGACGAATCCGAAGGCAACCTAATCAAACATATGTCGTATAAGTACTATGTACTTCGATAACTAATATCGTATACAATCCTATATAGCTCATCACCATCTATTTGTAATTTTAAAAAAAATCGTTTGTTATAAAGTGAAAAGTTATAATGATCGTTTTAGTAAAACTAGCATAACTCCGTTATAAACCCTTTCTCGCGTTTTCTTACGTCCACTCTTCTATTAAGATGAATATAAAAATATTACATTTTTGTATTTTATAACATTCGGATGAACAGTACTTACTGTTCATGTCGTTTTATAAATTTAATATTATAAATTTAATTGTCGACAAACCTGTAAATGCAACAACTTATTCGTTTTAATCCTGATTTTAGGCGTTTCTTCGAGCACGTCCTTCCGTTATCAAATTATCACATATTTATAAAGTGGGGTCAGCTTGATACACAGTAATTTTAACTATTTCATAGTTTTATAAAAAACTTTTAAAACTTTAATTATCCGTAAACGTCTTATTTATTCGTTTAGCTCCGTTTTAGCGATTCTTTCGAGCATGTTCTCGTAATTGAAAGTTCTATTTATTTATGAGGTTTACAAAAATAAATGTTTCTGTCATGAACAGTAACTTTTATAAAAATAGTTTTATAAAAGTATTTTTATACATTTTAAGTATATAAACTCGCGTAATTCATAACTTCTTCGTTTTTAATTGAAAAATTACGTTTCTTATTGTTTTGGAATCCTAAAAATATGTGTGATTTAATAAAAATACCAAACCTTCTGTTTGTAGAATTTTTATAACAAGTTTTTATAAAAATTCTTTTATAACTCCGGTTATTATCGTAAAACTCGTAAACTACGTATCTTTTTCGTTATTAATCCGTTTTTCAAGTTCCTTATATGCCCGGAATCGTCATGAGACGTAGTATGCTTATAAAATATAAAATCCATGCCTAAAATTTCGTGCCAAAACAGTCCCTAAATATCCTTTTGAGTTTATTAGTATAACTTTGTTTTTATATAGTTTTTAACTTCATAATTTACCACAAGTCCTTTGTAACTCTTAATATACTATGTCATATATATTATATAGTCCATAGGTCCATCATTTATCCATTTGCCCAAGTTAACAAGTTCTTAACAAGGCTATTAAATAATAAACTTTCTTATGTGACTTTACTTACTTGTTTATACATATACATTTTTACACTTAACCAACATGTTACAATACTTATAATCCCATTATAGCATGATATTACCAATCACATAACATATAAAAAAGTGACCAAATGATGATCATAAGTAAAAACTCTTTTTACATATTTAAAAGTCATAAATGGTGATTTTTGCTATAAAGAACTTATATACAAATAAAATGATAAATGTAAAGACATAAAGGGTTTTAGATGACCTTAATATGATGTAATATGATGAACCACAATATCTAAACCCTAGTTTAGATGATAAACCAAAGCTTGCACAACTTGAAAACCCTAATCTTTCTTTTCTTGCTTCAATACTTGTAAACCTTTAACCAACCCTTCAAAACACCTTAGGTTATCATAGGAATGATGTGTGAATGCTTGTATGGTCTTGTAAAATCAAGCTATGGATTTTATAAAGAGGGTGTTTGATGCCGTGGCTTATATGGAGGAAAAAGGGAGAGATGGTTTGATTTTTCTTAAGTGTTTTGTGTTGTATATGTTACTACTTGCAATGTATAAGAGATGTATATGTAGGACTAGTAAAAGACACTATTAGGAGTACAAGACAAGATGAGTAAAACATGGAAGTCTTCTTGGTCAAGGTATGGTCTTGCCTTGTAAAAGTCATAAGTCTTTACTAGTTGTTGAATGTACATAGCAAGTTGCAAGACTTTGAGATATTTTCTTGTGTATATCTCTATGAATCCGGCCATGGCATGATATATATGATGATATTTAGTAAATTTTGGGTATTGGGTACAATTGTGGGTATTTGTTAAAGCGTAGAAAAGTTTTGGTGGTTCCGGGTACGCCTAAACGTATTTTATTGTGAAACGTAAACACTTTACGTAACCAATAAAAATAAAATAAACAAAGTTAATAATTATCCTCAAAATAATTACCTAACACTTGCTTGAGGTAAACATTTAATTGTTTGATGCCCGTTTACATTGAATGATTATTTTTAGCTTACGCGATTTAACTTAACAATTACGATTTAAAGCAAACGCGTACATTACTAAAAATACTTTGTGAATTTATTGACGACATCAATGACCCTAAAACACGGGGTGTTATAGTCTCCCCCCATTAAGTGAGCCTTGTCGTCAAGGCTTAAGATGCGGCACTTGACGACGGTTTGGTCTTTGTGAAGAGGTGTGGATATTTCTTCCCGAATTGGTCTTAAGATGCGGCACTTGACGACCGTTTATCTTCACGGTCCATGATTTCTACCAGCTCCTCGACAAATTGAAGCTTGTCATCAAAATGTAGTCCATCCAACGGAACGGCTAATGGTTCGTCAGCATAACACTTTTTCAAGTTGGACACATGAAACGTATTGTGTACCCTGTTCAGCTCTTACGGAAGCTCAAGCTTGTATGCAATGGATCTAACCTTTTCCAACACCTTGAATGGTCCAACGTACCTAGGGTTCAAACTTTAAGCATAACTTTATCCCCAACCTAAAATTCCATCGGTTTACGCTTTAAATCCGCGTATCTCCTTTGTTGATCGCGAGCAGCTTGCATTCTCTGCTTGATTTGAACGATCTTCTCAGTTGTTTCTTGCACTATTTCTGGACCAGTGAGT
>BQNB010119052.1:2939-14665 GCA_026074375.1 Tanacetum coccineum
TACTTTCATTTTTTCAGATTTTGTGTTTTACGTGTCCCACTTTGAGACACGATATCTCATTCATATTAACTCCATTTTGTACATACTTTAGCTCGTTGCGAAGCTCTCTTCAAAGAGAACGCAAAACTACAAGCTAATATAAATATATTAAATAATGTACAAAGTTTGCAAAAACACATTTTGCCAAACTATTTTTCCAACAATCCCCTACATGAATGTAGATCGGTCGAAAACACACGAAGCTTTAGGCGATATTTCTACGGTTGAGTCTTGCATAGGATAGGTAGGTGTGACCCTTTGAACCTTACCTTGCGAGATGCACTTAGCCTCCTAGATCTGAGTAGATGCGATGTCCTTGAACTCAGCCTTTGTTTATGTAGACGACAATACACACTCACACACGACTCTCCCTGACCTTGTCAAGTCCTCATAGTCGTGCTCGTTATCATCATGAGCACTAGCATGGTTCTGCAAGAGCTCTTAGGAATTGTGCCCCCCATAATTCCCTTCGAAGCGACCCCACTTCTTTCTCACATAGGTGATTTCATCATGAATCATTAAAAACATATGTTTTGCGATTTCATCTTAAATCATTATGCTTTATGATTTCATCATGAATCATTAGATCCATATGTTTAACCTCTCAATAAGTCACATTTGTTATAGGAATAGACTAGGATGTTACAATTTCAAGTAACACCCCCACATTGACGTGACTTCCCCTACATTTCTATGATTAGGTTGTCCTATTGAACCCAGATCTTGGGATCTCCAGTCAACTGTGTTAGGTTTTCCTTTATAGAAACTCATTCCTTTAAGGGCTTTAGTCACATACCTTTAGCGACTCACTAACTAACTCCATGCTTAAGCCTGTCGTAATATGGATCCGTAATGTTACCCATTACTTTACATGTCAGTCCGTGAAAAACTCAATTTTTGAGAGTAGTTGTCGCACCAATCACTGTTTATGAAAAATATGTCATGACTTACCGTTTTACATTGTGATATGAGCTTTGTCAAAGTTCAATTGACTATCCCCATTGGGTTTGTGCACTTATAAACATGCCATTACGATTTACGCCTATCTTGGTATGTCTTTACAAATTAACAAAGTAAATATCGCCGCATATTCTGTAAATTAACTTAAATGATAAATTCAATCATCATAGATTAAGCTATAGCGGTCTGGGTTTAAAATACTACAAATTACTAAGACATAATAGCTTTCACTAATCGTCAGCAGTACACTCGGCTCAAGTGGATTCAAGATTCATTATAAGTAAGAATCTAAATTTGCATTACTTTATCATTTGATAGCAGTCAGATGTCTTCCATAATGCAATTTCATAAGTATCATCATACTTGTGTAATACTATTAAAATGATCATCACTTGAATTACTGGTATACTTGACCTGGCTATAAATTCAAGGCACACACATCATTACATACATAAGATGCCCAATATTCTTTGAGTATTCAAAATGGGCAACACCTTTACCTCTATTTTAAATAGAATTAAAAAGATATCATTGAATTCTAGCTAGGCCGGAATCCCTCACATTGAACCTCTCAAGAATATTTTCCTTATAATGTTTTTTACCTCAAAATAAATCCATATTGGTTCACATGACCTTAGTTCTAAGAACCATATTCAACAACTAATGAAGTTCATGTCAATCTTGACTCCAACATATCATTAGTGGATGTGTTTATCATCTTGATCACTCTAATGAAAAATATACATCTAATATAAACACAAGAGTACATATATACTATCGATCTAATTACTCCATTAATTTCAAATCCACATTCTTACATGATATGGTGAAAATTGATGTCCTTGTTTGGGAGCTTTCCTTAAGCCATATAATGACTTAACAAGCCTACAAACTTTGCTCTCTGGTCCAGGAGCCATGAAACCCTTAGGTTGGTTTATGTATAGTACTTTTTTCTAAATCCCCATTTAGAAATGTCATTTTCATATTCATTTGATGAACTTTCCAATTTCTTAATGCGGTAATAGCAAGTATCATCTTAATTGGGGTTATTCGTGTAGAATAAGTATCAAAGTAATAAAGACCTTCTTGTTGTCTAAATCCATAGATTGCCAAATCTTTGCTTTGTATCTTGTCAATGGTGCCATCGCTTTTCATCTTTTCTTGAAGATCTAATTATAGCCTAGTGGTTTACAACCCGAAAGTAAATCCATGAGCTTCCAAGTATGATTTTGTAAAATAGAATCTATTTCACTTTTAATGGCTTTTTTTCATTGAGTCATTCCGAGGAAGTTATCGCTTCTCGATAAGAAGTAGGTTCATTTTCTATCATAAAAGAAACCAAATCGGTCCAAACGATTTCTCAGTTCTTTGCCCTTTATCTCTTCAAGTTTCCAACTAATAGGTTCCATGAACCTCAGGGATCAATAAGCAATAGAGAGGTGTGTTTTATGTGAAGTGTGTTATGCTTATAGAATTTAGAGAGAGAAAGAGAAAGATAGAAAGTAGAGAGAGAAAGAGGGAGGAGGAGGATTAGAGAAAATGATTAGAATGAGATTAGAAGACACACCTCACTAATGAGGAGGTGGTGGGGGTATTTATACCCATTTTACAAGTATGAGCAAGGTGCTCTTGTCTTTTAGACTTTGGCTATTTAGCCAGGTTTCATAACTTATTTTAGTCACAAACCTTTCATCTAACCAATACACAATTGATTAATTTTCTAATTATTACAAGACTCGATCTCACTAAACCGTAACATTTTAATCATCTCCTAACAATTTTCCCCTAAGGGACGATCATTGATGATCTTCTTTGAATTGCATTATGATCATTTGAGATCTCTCTTGATTGCATAATGATCATCAATTTACTTATCGTCAACAATTTCCCTCTCAAGGATGATCATTGAGATCTACATCTTGTGACATTATTGAATCTTTGAACTTTAATGCTTGTTTGTCTTGAGTCTTGATGTGTAATAGTGGTCTTGTTCCAATCATGCTCAAGTGATCTTGATCTTGATATTTCCATTTTCCTTTTGTCTTTGCCTTTGAGATCTTTTCATATCATCATTCTTCACCGTGAATCCATCTTGATTTGTCTTTTAAAGCTTCTTACCAACATACTCATACTTTCTTGACAACTTACAATCTTACTCATGTAGAACTTTTGTCTTGATCAATAACTTGATGATTTGAGGAGGTAAGTTCTTTGATTTATCAGAGTTGCGGAAGTGTATCTTTGAACTTTGATTATGAGATATGAAGGAATGAATATGACGGTGTTCTTGCTTCTAAAAGGTAGAGATGTTGTTGATGTTGTTGTTCATAAATGTATCTTCCCGGTTGACTTCCCCCTAGTTTGTACCGCATTACTACCTGCAATTCAACTGCTTCCCCCTAAACATATAACCATTCATAACACATACTTCACACAGACAACTCATAGAAGATATAAACTATAACCTTCAGATCAATAAAGTCCTGGATGATGTATACACCAAAGTCAATTAAGTCCCGGATGTACACATTTCTTCCCCTAATTGTTGCATTATATCAAAATATTCAGCTAGAACACTTCTCTTTCCCCTGATTATATTTGATGATCATCAAACATAATCATAATCTTGTTACACCTGAATATTCGATAGTGAAGACATGTGTGGAGTGCAGTCTGATCATGAGAGTCAACTTCTATCTTTAATTCCAACAATCTCCCCTCATCAATATTGTGACATCATAAGTAACCTTGGTAATCCAACACTTCACTTGAATAAATCAAGGAAATGTTGTTTGTGTTTTTTGAAAACAAATTCCCGAAGAACACGATAACTACAAGATCACTATAGATTACTAGTTAACATAACTGAATCATTAAACAATCATTTTCAAATTAGTGACCTACGTTCAACGTTGGCTTGATGTTAGCACTGGTAGGATTTCCATTCAATCATTGTGAAATACTTAATTTAAGTATCACTCTTGAATGTTCTGGCAATGTCACTAAGACATGCACTGTCACATAGACATATAAGCGACTCTTGTACATTTTGTATCTTTGATGTTTAATACAAATGTACTTTTGTGTCCTATGTGAGATTTATGATTTGATCTCATTTGACTCTAGACTCAATAAATGTATTTTGGTTTTTGTGATCAGAGGCTGTAGCAGATTGCCACCTTTTCAATATCAACAATCACGGAGTGAGATGTCAATAGATTATGCATTTAATCTCCGTGACATTGAAACAAGAATTCTTTTGAGAGAATCTTGAGTGGCTGAGAAGGGTTGTGCATTGAATCACTGGGTCCATGATGTCTTACTTCAATACCAAATATCATCTTTGTGATATTCGATAGATTATGTATTGACCCGGTTTTTGCCTAATGTTTGTGGAGGTCCCCCCCACCCTTATTTCTTTTCAACCCTTTGCACATCATTCTTTCTCATTTTTCAACCCCTTTCAATGTCCACCAGACGTCATTACTACATCATGTTGTAGATTGCCTCCGATGATAGCTCATGGTCCCCTCACCTTTGATTGACATTATCCCATTTACAACATCCAACCTAACATATCCTAAGGACTTCTATCTATAAGAATGTCCCTAGGGCAGATCCCTCCGGTTCGGTTGGATCATTTGATAATACCTAACCCTTAACACCTTATTTCTTTTGATCATCATGAGGTATATTGCGTTGATGGTATTAAGAACGAAACCATAAAACCATTTTAAAAATCCATCAAAGTGTTTTGATATAAATCAAAACATTTTAACACTTTGAAAGTTTTATATTTTTGGAAATACTCCCCTAACACATGCATGATATTCAAAAATTCTTTTGCACAAGAGGAAAGAGTTGATTTGCCATTGAGTCTTTTAGACACTTTGTTCTTCACACACTTAAGCATTATCTTTCTTGATCACATTTTAATACAATTTTCTCCCCCTCAAAAATAGCATACACTATGATATTTTTGACATCAATTGGATTTAAAATAGCTATAAGAGATATTGAAGACACATTTGGGGAAAACGGATAAAGATGATTATCAATTGAAACCTTTTTGAATGTTCTAAAACAAATTTGGAAAAATAGTACGTCAAATATGTTGATATCTAAAACGAATGGTGCCATTAGATTGCCACATCCACATCCTGTTAATTTCAGGAAACGGACGGTCGTAACCCGGACACAAACTCACCAGTTGCTCTTTAACGCTATAAACACACTTGTCACAACTACTTTTAAAACGATTAAATAATCATTTGTTCAAAACATTTCCTTATACGCCCCCTCAATAATTGAACACTTCATTTTGTATGCCACCGCAATTATATTGAGGGATAGAGTTAAGATGCCTTGGTATATCACTGAAGAACCACTTTTGAATCTACTGAATGTTTTGGATACATAAATTTTGACTTTTATGAGATGTATCCAACAACATTAAAGGCATTTGATTTTTAAAAAACTCCCCCTCAAAGAATTGATCCATTTATAAAAATGATTCGAATTTTCAAAGTATCGAGAGAAGGGAGTGTTGAACACATAATTTTTGAAAGATCTTGAAAAATCTTTTTGATAAAATCTTGAAAAATTGAGTTCAACATTTTCAAAAGCATTTACTTGAGCTAAACTCAAGTCCGAGAAGGTGAAAGCTTCTCGTTGTGAGGATAAATGCACAAAAATGTACACTTTCTTTTATTTGAAGAACAAGTCCTAAGCTGACATTTACTTAGAAGTCGTATGTCCCAAGCACACTTTTTGAAAAGATGTTGATAAAAAAATTGCTCGGGACAAAGAAGATTTATCTTCTTTTAAAGATAAAGCGCACTGAAGCGTACACTTTTCTTTTATTTTGAAAACCGGGTTGTTATCTGAAATTTAATAACAAGCCATTTTGATGAGCAAACTTTGAAAGAATTTTTGAAATCTTTGGAAACAGTTGAATAATTTTTGCTCAAAACAAGAAGATTTCTCTTCTTTTGAAGGTAAAGCGCACTGAAACGTACACTTCCCTTTTATTTGAAGACCGGGTTGCAATCTGTCAATTGAATACAAACCATTGACATCGAATTTAGACAACAACCTTTGGAACCCATTTATGCACGGTGCTAACGGGTTTGCCAAGTTTGACAACCACTTTACTAGTTGTGTCAATTTGATGTAAAGATGTTGAGTCCAACGAAAGCTTGAAACGTGTTCACATTTAAAAACAACTCTCGTGGAATCAACGAAGATTTAAAATTCCTTTTGATTTTCCATTGATTTTTGAAACTCGGTGTTTCATGGAAGTTTAAATCTTGTTGACGAAGAAAATCATTTGTTTGTCATTTATGAAACATTTCCGAAAATTTGTTTTTTGCTTGTTTGAAAATCTATCCTTTCATCATGTGATGGTCAAAGCAAAGTCATTCTTGTTTTGCAAATTGAGAAGTCATTTCAGATTGGAATATTAGAAAGATTTCAAATGACTTTAAGTTTGGTCTCCACACTTGTTTTATCGGTGTAAAAACAAGATGCGTAGTTACAAAAAACTTATTCCTTTCCTTTAAAGTACTGTCTTACAAACTCTTTTGAGAAGTAGATTGATTCATAAGTTAAGATTCCTTAATTTGGCCTCTACACTTGATTTACCAAGTGTAAAACAGAGAGTGTAGACGTTTCAAAAGAATTATTCTTTGCATTTGCAGGTCTTGTCTTAAAACCCTTTTAGGAAAAAAATATTCAAAACTTTAAATTTCATATAAACCTTCGTATCTTTTTTGTAAAGAATAGGTTGTAAACTAAGAAACCCTTCTTAAAAACGGTTTTGAGGATTCACCCGTGTAAACCTTTTTCCGAAACACTTTCTTTAGGTTTTGAAGATTTTGAAACATTGATGTTCTATTTTTTTCGATTAAGAGAATCAAACTTCACTTTTAAAGCATTATACGAAGTTCTCAACACATGATATTCTTTTGACAAGAACGAATATCTTGAGATGCCAATTGTGATTCCAAAGAGCAATTTGTTTCAAAAAGCTGATCCTCTTTCATTGTTAAGATAACGGTGGTTATCTCAGAAATAAAGAATTTCAAAACTTTTGTTTCCACACACTTTCCTTTCAATTTTCAAGATGAGTCCTTTAAATGAAAAATTCCTTTTCAAAATTATCTTTTTCCACTTTAGAATCGTCAAAGCTTCGAGCCAATTGTCCGTTTCAAGAAAACAACTTTCGATTTTTCAAAGTTTTCAAAATACGCCCTCGAATTTGGCTGTTCTGTCGACAATTCAAGAAATACATCAATCAAAATCTTTTGACTTGAGACAGTGATTTTTTCAAGATGAATAACCTTTGATTCAAAAACACACTTTTTCATTATCAAAAGCATTCAATTTTTCCTTCCTAATGTTTCCCTTTTTTCTCATCCAGCGAAAACATTCTCAAGATTAATCCGATTTTTATTCAACAAATCAGAATTTTACTTTTATTTGTTTTGCTAAAAGACTTTTCCACTCATCAATCTTGTATTTGAAGAAAACATTGTTTTTGTTTTCAAAAAGATTTTTGAATCTTTCCCAACAATTCCTTGTTAATTTCAGAAAAATCCAATTGCCCTTTTTGAAAAATCAATCTTTCGAAAATGTTATTAAACTTATTTCAGCAAATTCAAACAATTGAACTTCAATTTTTTGCCTCGTTTTTGTGTTTACATTGGAAAATTTTGTTTGAACCCATCGACTTTTTGATGAATCAAACAAGTTTTTTGTAAGTCGACTTCAAGTGTTCATGTCCCTTAATTAATGAACTGCCACTCGCTGTTTCCAACTCAATGTTTTTAGTTTTCAATTCATCAAAATTGTCCTAACTTTACTTCATGCACATTGATTAATCTCAACCATATGACCTTTGAACCGATTCAAACAAATCTTTAATAAGTCTGTTATAAATGAGCATCTCGAGTTTAATGATCCATGAAAAATCCATTTTCTTTTTGCATTGTTTCATAGAATTATTTTTTCTCAAGACTTGTGTTGAAATGCGATTTAAAAGCAATACTCTTGCCTCAAATTTGACACATTTTTTTCTAATAACAACAAATCTTATAAGTTCTGTTTTAAATGAGCATTCTCGAGTTGTAATGATGCCATAAAATTCTCATTTTCTTTTTGCATTGTTTTCAAAGAATTATTTTCTCAAGACTTGTGTTGAAATGCGATTTTAAAAGCAATACTCTTTGCCTCAAATTTTGACACATTTTTTTCTAATACAACAATTCTTTTTGACAATCCTTGTGTGACTTCAACTGCATCATTACAAACCGTATCAGCTGTTTTACTCTCATTTGAAACATCTTTTGACTCTTTGGAAATTCTTTCTATTTCACATGTAAATCCTTATTCCTTATTTTCCACACATAGAAGTTATGACAAGATTCTTGAAATCCTCAGCCTAAGGATGCCATCCAAGAGTCGATCTTATAAGAGCTCATTTTGTTTTTGAAAGTTTCATCAGATCATTTTCCACAAAACAAAATCATCGTTCAGTTTCTTTACATCCTTTTAAATTCGATTCTGAAAGAGTATAAAATAGAAATACAACTTTTGAACAATTGGATTCATTTCTTTTTCATCTCTTTTACAAATCTTTTGAATTAACTTAAACAATGTTTGGAAAATATTTTCCATTTCATTCAAATCCACAAGCATTGGATTTGCACTAGGCATTGATGCCATGCTTGGTTTTGTCTTAGAAGAAAATTCTTCAGAAGATATTTTTGAAACAGAAGATATACAAGATGATGGAAAATTTGTTTGTTTAGCAGAAAGTTCTTTTTGAGGAACAAAATTGTCTTAAAGTTTGTTCAATTTTCCGTAATCGATTGGTTGTATCTTTAACTTAAACTCTTAAACTTTTTCATCTTTTTGAAACTCGTTCATTTTTAATTGACTCTTTTCAGCATCCTCAAGATTTCCTCATAATCAACACTGTAGTTGTTCACCTCTATTACACATTTCAATAAGCATATACAACTTAGGAATTTTGGTGTAAGCTTGTAAAGAACATAAGGTCCGTTTATATCCCAAAACCGACTTCCCGTAAGTGCTCTAAACAGCTTTTTGTTCAGTATTGAAGCAACCGAATGTTTCATTGATTGCCCCATTTTACAAACAACATTTCAAGATCCTTGATTTTAGCTAGTAACAAGAAGAATACATCAGATATTTTTATAAACTCTTTGTAACACTGTGTTTGATGAAAATTGTTTGTGTCTTTTGATATTCCTCTTTTTAGTCTCTTAGTAAACCTAGACATCTAACCTAATTTATCTCGTTGTTTTTCTAGTTCTTGAATGTTAACTCGATACCGAACAAATTGAGACTGCTCATGTCGATTATAACGTTTATTTTGCCCGTTTCAACAGCTCAAGCAATTCCGTTGAGATAATTATAATCCCTTGTTAATACTTCCCAAAATCCGAACCCTTCCTTATACATCTCAAAGCTGACTAGTCAAAATCCGTGTTTTGTTGTTGTAGACATTATTGGAGCAAATGAAAAAAATTGTTTGTTTTACTTCCTGAGCAAGGGGGGGGGGGGGAAGCGGTCTTTTTTCCATCGTTTGAGGGTCCCGGGGGAGGGTTTCCCTATTTATCGCGACGAAGAAAAGTAATTTTCAACACAAACCAAAAAATTCAAACTAAATTATCACACAAACCAAATTTCTCACAGATATCACAGTTTTCACAAAAGTATCAATCGAAAAAGAATCAAGATTATGATAAAACTGTAATTGATCGATTTCAATTGATTATAAGCTTTTTAAGACCGAAAACGTATCTTGTACGCACAACTTTCCTACTTTAGTTCAATTTTTGGTAATCACTAAAAAAATAATAAATCCTACTCAAGATTATCAAAGATTGTATTATATTTTTTTTTTCTTGAAAGAATCCAACGAAATCGACTCAACAATACGATAAAACCGTACAGTGAACAATTTTGATGAAATTGATGCGTTTTAAGAAAACTTCCGAAAATGAGCTCCACAAATTCGATACAACCAAAAATATGAGTTTTACCAAATTTTGAATCGAAAATGAATCACAAGTTCGATAAAACCAAAAATATGAACAAAAATCATTCTCCATAGCGGGTTCGCACTTTATTCGAAAAGTAAAACTACAACAACTAATTTGATAAAACCGAAAAGTGTGATCCTATAGAAACTTCAAAATTCGATGTAACCGAAAATTAAAAACTAATCTATTACAAACTCGAAAATCAAATGATCCAAAGGATTTGATATCGAAATTATAAAAAAAGACCTGTCACAACAAAATTCGATGAAACCGAAAGTGGTGTATTAGCTATTAGAACTCGAGAAACAAGGAAATACGCCACAAAAATACAAATTCAGTATCTCAAATTCGATTTAAAAAAATAAAACATTGAATCAACCCTTGCAGGAATTGAACCCTATACCTGATCAAACAATCAAACTAGCGCCCCTACTTTCATCTGAGCTAGCATTCGTTTGTGTTATAGTTTCCCCAAACTCGGAATTCTAAATATATATATAATTTTTTTCAATTTCGGAACATAAAATAAAATCACAAAAAAGCCCCATCTAGACTCGAACTCAGGACCACTTAGAACATAACTCACCACGCCCCTTAACCAACTGAGCTAGACTCAGTTTTGATTATTGTCTCTCAAATTCAGAATTTAAACTAATTGTTCCGATTTGATGAAGCATGTATTTTCAATATATCAAAAAAATAGTCATAGAAATAGCTAGTTATAAGATTCGAACACGGTTATTCGCGTAGAATAAGTATCAAAGTAATATAGACCTTCTTGTTGTCTAAATCCTTAGATTGCCAATCTTGCTTTGTACTTGTTAATGGTGCCATCGGCTTTCATCTTTTTCTTGAATATCCATTTATAGCCTAGTGGTTTACAATCCGAAAGTAAATCCACGAGCTCCCAAGTATGATTTTGTAAAATAGAATCTATTTCACTTTTAATGGCTTCTTTCCATTAAGTCATTCCGAGGAAGTTACTGCTTCTCGATAAGAAGTAGGTTCATTTTTTATCATAAAAGAAACAAAATCGGTCCAAATGATTTCTCAGTTCTTGCCCTTTTGCTCCTTCTAGGTTCAACCTGATAGGTCTTAAATTTAAGATCAATAAGCAATGGAGTGTATGTTTAGGTGTAGTGTGTATGCTTATAGAATTTAGAAAGAGAAAGAGAAAGATAGAAAGTAGAGAGAGAAAGAGGGAGGAGGAGGATTAGAGAAAATGATTAGAATGAGATTAGAAGACACACCTCACTAATGAGGAGGTAGTGGGGTATTTATACCCATTTTACAAGTATGAGCAAGGTGCTATTGTCTTTTAGACTTTGGCTATTTATCCAGGTTTCGTGAATTATTTTAGTCACGAACCTTTCATCTAACCTATTACACAATATTAATTTTCTAATTATTACAAGACTCGATCTCAATAAGATCGTCACTTTTTATCATTCCTAACAGTTAATATGTCCTTTGTTATGTTCTTTGCAACAAGATGTTATTCAGTGTCTCAGTTCCTTTGATGCGAGATTAAATAAAACCACATTCCACACCTGAAAGTTATGGCGGATTTTAGGAAGCTTTTTATTTTCTAGAGTCATGTAATTATCATACACCGTGTTGATTGTAGAACCACTATAAGTTTCGACCAGATCAGAC